>JAXQKE010000174.1:0-38205 GCA_037042355.1 Candida sp. Y128-05E | reverse complement strand
CATCTTTAGGTGAAGCTTCACCATTTTGTAATTCGAAGTCTCCAAACCCAGAATAATGGTACAATTTCCCTACTAAGGCAAACACCACAAAAGCTGTTAAAACTCTTTTTAACCATACAAACCATCCAGAAGGTCTGGGTGGTTTGTCATCTTTGTACAATGGTAGATAATCAACCTTCTCCATTCTGTAGAAGAAAAATGAAAGCAGAGCAATCGAGGATTCAAGCTTTCTTTATAACTTTACATCAGCCTCGTACACTACAAACACCGGCTCCGGACCGAGACTGCATGAAGCGAAGAGTTGAAGCTTCGGGGGGTTGTTAGTGATGGGGGTAGAGATACTAATACTATGGCGGATACTCACATAGTACTATTACTAGTATATACCCATTTCTTTACCATCACTAGGGATCTACTACCGTGATTTTACATATTTCCCAATCCTTGCCATTACCACAATTGGCTGGATTGTTCATGGCCGCAATCTAATGTGGCTTAAAGTATGGCTGAAGTAAAAAAAACTATAGCAAAATAAAAAACAAGGCTAATTGTGAAAACGACAATCAGGGTTTTATAGACGAGAATTGGGTTTTATATACAATTAATAACGTAATAATACATATGGAATTTAACTTTCTTCATTAGTTTATTTATTTAGTATCTACATTTTAGATATGGTATTATATGTATTAAACGTCACATCGTTTCAGGTTGAATTGTCAACCTTCAAATAGTATTGTCATACTGGGTATCATTTTAGGAAAAGTTTGTAAACAATTGGATATTGGTTTACCATGCAAATATTTAATCATGCTTAATTTGGCGCTGCTTTATTGGAGTCTGATCTTTGTAATTAGGTAAATGATTCATTGGATGGTCAAACAGGATGGAAACAGGTGTCACACTATTCAATTTACCTGTCAATCAAAACAAGTTGATTCCTTCATTCATGGCTCATTAGGTCATGGTTCAATCTCATTCGTGTATTAGATTCGCTAGTGAGTTCATTTCTTCGCTCACGAGTTCAGTATCTTGGTATTCATTTCGCTCACAGTTCATTGGTATCATTCGCTTAACTAAGATATTCGCTCATGAGTTTGTAAGCTCCTGAACCCATAAAAGTATTTTTGCTCATGGTTTCAAGATTTCAAGATTTCATGCTTTTGCTACTCGCTTCGCTCGTATCAAAAGTTCGATCCCTGATTAATATTCCTATCTCTCACACCCAACTCCCCACTCAAAAACTCATCACTACCAACCTTCTCCTGTTTCCTCCAGAACGTCCACTTCCCACTTTCATACTGATTACCCTTTCTATGTTTTACAAAAAAGAACAAGGCGGCAATCCCGACCAAGATGGCACCACCTACACCTACAACCACTCCGACAACAATCTTATTAGTCTGGGATAATCCACTCGACTCATTACTAGTTGAGTTGGAGGTGGCACTTGGAGTGCTTGAAACCAAAGAAGTCTGGGTGACAACGATAGTGGACCCATTCTGGACGGTGGTGGAAACTGCTTCGGTGGTACTAGGCGCCGAAGTAGGACTAGTATTAGCATTAGTATCAGTACCACTAGTCTGGTTTTCGGCAGCAGATGTCTGTTGACTTACCGAGTTTGTGTTTGAAGGTGCAGCGGTATCACTGGCGGCATTTGAAGTTTGGTCAGTATTTCCAGCAGAAGTTTGGTCTGTAGAAGTTGGATCGGTGGAAGTGGGATCTGTTGAAGTATTAACAGTATTTCCAGCTGAAGTTTGGTCAGCTGAAGTAGCATCAGTATCATTATCATTATCATCAGTATCATTGTCATCAGTAGAAGTGGTATCAGTAGAACTAGTGAAACCACCACTAGTGGGTACACCAGTAGGATCACTAGTTATTTGACTAGTGGCTTGGGTTTGACTAGCTACTTCACTAGTAGCCTGACTTTGACTAGGTGCTTGACTAGTTTCTTGACTAAACAAAGGAGTACTTTCAGCACTACTAATCTGAGTATTTGAAAATATAGGTTCACTAGTGGAAGGAAAGAAATCAGTAGATGAGGAATTGTCGGCACGTTTGGTAAGCACAATTTGGGCTTCCTCAATGACTTCAGCATTACTTTCACCATCAACAAATTCGACTCGTTGATCCTGATCTTGTTGATCTATTTTTATGTCATTAGATGGTTCATTAAAATTAATGTTAGTGTTAGTGTAAACCAATGTAGCTACTACTAACAATAACACCACCACAGACGATATCCATCTATAGGAACGTCTTCCACTGTTTCCACTGTTCTTCTCCATGGTTATATTAATATAGCTAAAGAATCAACGTAATTAAAATTCTATTAATAACGCCATGAAGAAAATTCGAAACAAATTTGAAAACATCGAGAGTGCATATAAGGAAATGTCGCACTTTTTAAGGAGACATTCAACGGCTATTGCACTTGGCTACCAGATATACTAACCAGAACATCTGGATTAAACAAATGGTAACTAGAAAAGTTCAATGGTCAATACTAGTATAGTTGGTAATACAGAAATTATCTTGCCAATATTTGTTACCAACCAATTGGCATACGATCATACCAAACCACCTCCTTCTACTCTAACCCACATTTACGCGCTCAGTAGAGATCTAGACTTAAGTTGCATATGCATTGTATTTACACGAGATATAGAGATTTATTGTATATAGGTATACTTGAAGTGGTGTTTTTTAAATGTCATTGTCAAATTGGGTTAAAATATTAAATGACAATAGTAGTTTAGTAGTATTTGTGATGACCAGGCGTCAATTAGTTACCGATTTATTTAAAGTTTACCATTACGATTTACGTTGAAAATTTAATAGTCATTGAAATAATTGACGAGAGTTTCGGGGCTGAGTTGTAGATGTGTTGTAGATGTGTTCTAGGCAAGGTACGTAGTATTTTCATGTGTAGTGTCTATTGCCGAATTAAATTGAATCTCAATTCAATTTAATCTTCAGTGACGTGATGGATCATATACTCGTAAATTAACTACGTTTAATGAGTGCAATATTTTAAAATACCCAATTCTTAGTTGGTGTAAGACGTTTGTTCATGTAATTGAATCACTTATTCATGAATTTGCGACAAACATGATACTTATTCGGATAACTTGGACAAATAACTAGTTGAATATGTACAATATGTAAAATATAAGCGAAATCAATCATCTCGATTTAAGATGAGAATAACTAATCCTACTATAATTTCTTCATTAAACGTATACTCCTCTCCATCATTACGATATCATTAAAATCATATTTCACAAGATTTAACAGAAGGTAAACTCCCATAATGTTTTCCAATATACTGGGGGGGCAAGGTGTTCGCACCTTGATAGAACCAGATGGCCACACGATTGATGTATGATAACTTCAACAAAAGTACCAATATCAAATATCCCCATGAAACTAATTACAATATCACTACAATTGTACTAAATTTTATCTCTATTTTCTATTGTTTAGTCTATCGATATCTAACAAATCACGATTGCTGGGTATATTTCTCCACTTGTTGTTTTAACCACAATGCTTCCTCTGCCATAACCTCGGGTGTTCTGATGACTCTTGCTTCGTCGGGAATAGAAAGTTCACTAATCTTGTTATTATTGAAAGCAATTTTCCGCTGGAAAAAGTCGGTATATTCTTGTTCTAAATCAACATCTTCAATCATCTTATGAATGGCGTCTCCATACCCATCGTGCTTGTAACGAGGAATAATATGGGTATGCAAATGGGGCACTGACTGGCCCGATTCAGGACCATCTTGTATAGCAATGTTTAACGAATCGGCCTTGTAAACAGAAGTAATCACTTTATTTATAACTTGCAACGTCTTCATATAATCGATCGATTCTTCGTCGGTCAAATCAGCCAATCTAGTCGCTTCCGGTCTAAATGGAACTATTAAAACATGGCCAGGAACCAATGGTTTGAGATTGACTAAGGCATAGGTATACTTGGAACAATAAAATACTTGTGGATTCACCAAATACTTAAAGAAATATATATCCTTCATGATTATTAGGCAATTAATTCAATTTTTTGAAATAATACTGTATAAAATAGGAATGTTGACAATATTGACAAAGATTCGATATTAACCTGAATTTTATGTAATATTCATCCTCTCTGGCTCGTAAGGACAAACTAAACGCCTACCCTTGTGTATATAGTGTTCTACTGATTACACGTGTTTATCAAAGACCCTTTTAGTTATTGACAAATCTCTTGCTGATCGCAAGAATCCTGTCGCTACCACGTATGGAATGGTTAAAATTAAAAATAAAACGAACGTTAACATTAACCCTTATAACCACATAAAATGGCTAGAGAATAATTTACATCTCTTCTTATATCCCTGCTGCCAGGTTGGAACATCTTTGAATCCAATTGCCGATGCGATGCGATTCAAAATGAAGAGAAAATTAGAATTCAATCGGATATACAAAATCTCTCGAGATTGTATACCCAATAACTACATTGTTACTGAAACCATTTCACACATTCTTGAATGGTTGAATAATTCATTAAAATGAATTATTGACTTGTCAGACAACCACTTCTTCCCACCAAAATCAATTTCCTCCGAAAAGGCATATTGATAAAGGTAAAGATCATCGCTCCTAGGTAAGATTTGCATCTAATTAAGGCTAAATAAAAGATGACTAAATTGCAAAGAATTTGGTCAAGCTAATTAATTCTCACTTTGAGGGTAGAAGGGTATTCACTCATCAACCAAGTTGGATTCAGTGGCTCTTTTGAAGAGTCAAAGAGGGACGTAAACTATAGAAATGATCCTATGAAGTACGTCGACAAAGAAAAAAAAGAAAACATCAAAGGGCCAATTTGCCAGTGGTTTATATACTCCCAGATTCTGGTTGTGAGCGCGTGCGCGAAGAGCGAAATTTTTGCAACCCAATTACCCGGAATGGTGGGAAAACACCTAGGGTATGGAAGAGGTAGGTAAGGGTAAGTTACTACTTTTCTAGGGTTGTCAAATATCATGTATATAATTATTAGGAAGTAATGGGGGCGGTACAAAGTACCCCACAAAAACAATAGACTTTGGTGATTTTGCATCATTACCTCAATTAAAGGGGGTTTTGCTTTTCTTTTTTACCCCCTAGATTATCACGAGCTATGGTCATAATTGTAGGATCAAGGATAAAAGAATGATGATTTGAATATTAAGGTAATTGTTAAGTATATTCACCATGAATCAATCAGTTGATACTTGTCAAGTTAAAGTTGTTAAGAAGATTGAACAGGAATCGAATTATCAAATTCATATTCATAATGAGGATGAGGATTTCAAATCTTTTGAATTATCGGCAATAAAAACTCAAAATAATGACCGTATTCATATTTTGATTACTTCGTTCAAATATGATTTCAAGTTTACCGGTATTTTCGATACCCATGATATATCACCTAAAAATATTACTTGGAATCGAGATGGTAACAATTTAATTGTGGAAATTCCCAAAACCTCAAGCCACTTAACCGGTACTTGGTCACCTAATTTATCAGTGGAACAGGAAAAACTAAACACTGCTATATCGTTGGCCAATCTCGTTGCCGAAACTAAAGTTAATAATTCCAAAATCAATAATGTCTTGTTTATTGAAACTGAAAAGTTGGCGAGGGCAATCAAATTAGCCAGAAATTTACTTTCAAATTCCAATCCTAATCTATTGGAAGAATCTGAAAAGTTGGTAAAAGCAGTGAAATTAGCCGAGAAGATTAAACACGAGGATGACAGTTTCCATTCGACTAAAACCAAACAAGAGTTCCAGCCTGTGGAGAATTTAATTAAAATTATGGAGCTAAACGATCGAATCGATTCGGAAAATCATCGCTATGAAAATAAGAAATATTTACAACAATCGGAGAAATTAGTTACTGCTATGGATTTGGCCGATAAAATTGAAAATGAAGATCAACATTATTTATCGTTGAAGAATCAATTGAAGAAAAATCCCCAGCAACAAATTATCAGCGAAGTAGATAAATTAGCTTTAAAAGAATCGGAAAAATTGGCAAGAGCTAATGATTTAGCTAACCAGATTGTTAAAGAAGATGAACTGTATGAAAATAAAATTTATTTGAAACAATCAGAGAATTTAGTGCAAGCTAATGATTTAGCCAACAAGATTGCTGATGAAAACGAACAATATGAAAATAAAGTTGATTTGAAAGAATCGGAGAAATTGGCCAAAGCGGAGCAAATAGCCGAAGATGAGGAGAATAAAGCAAACTTGGAACAATGCCAAAAGTTAGCTACTGCTAATGAAGTTGCCAAAAAGATTGCCCTTGAAAATGAACTGTACGAGAATAAGATTGATTTGAAAGAGTCAGAGAAGTTAGCAACCGCCAATGATTTGGCTTTGAAGATTGCTAGGGAAAATGATCAATATGAACAAGAACTTTTCCGAAACAATCAAGAAAAACCAATTGAACTAGCTGAAGCAGAAAATATAGCCACGGCGGTGAAAACCGCCGAACGTATCCATGATGAAGATGAACATTACATGAATTCTATGGAAAAGTCTAATAATAAATCTGCAATTGAAGAGGCCCAAAGATTGATTAAAGCCTACCACTTAGCCCAACGTATCGAAGACCAAAATGATGAACTTTATCGAAAGCCAGAAAAAGGTACCAGTATCAAAAGTGACGATTCGTTGGCTTTACAAGAAGCCAAAAGACTCATCAAACTCTACCAACTAGCTCAAAAGATCAGTGAAGAAGACGAAGTGGCAAATCCACTTCTTAATGAGACTAATAAACTAGCTCAAGCGATTGAATTGGCTAAAGCTATTGACGAAGAGAATAGTCGCTACGAAAAAGGACTTGATGCTTCTGCTGCTAGATTAAAGATGAAACGGGATATCCAAGAACAGATTGATCGTGAACGGTCACATAAGAAAATGGAAAAGGATTTACAAGATAGTATGGCGGTTGAAGAATTAGTAAGAAGACAATTGGCTATAGAAGAGATTGAACGTGAAGAGCAAATGAAAACAGTAAAGTCCAAACAACAATTAAAGCAATTGTTGGCTCAACAAGAACAATTCTATCGTGATTTTAATCAATCGTCTTTTGGCCCTACAGAACTGGAAAAATCTCCAGTTCACCCCACCCAATTTGAAGCAAAAGAGTCAGTGATGTTTAAACAAAGAATTACCTAATTGTAACTAGTGTTTATCTGGTTTATAGTAGTGTTTGTAGTAGTGTTTGTATAGTTTAATGATTAGTATGACAGATGGTAGCGCTCGCTATAATAATAAAAATCGTAGCTGACTTCTATAGGCATTGATCGATCATGTCGTTGCAAAAATCAATTGCAATCTTCGGAGGTAATGGTTTCTTAGGAAGAAAGATCTGTGAAGTGGGAGTGGAATTGGGATATAAAGTAGGGGCATTTTCAAGGTCTGGCTTAGCACCAGCTGCTGTAAACGGGAAATGGGTCGATCAAGTATCATGGAATAAAGCTGATATTTTTGATGCAAAGACTTATGAAGACCAATTGAAAGAATACGATACTGTTGTCCATTCCATAGGGCTAATATTTGAAGATCAATCGTATAAAAAATCAATGAATTCTAATTTTTCGTTTTTGCAAGATATACAGAGGTTAGCTAATTCTGCCAAGGGCAGAAACCCAATGGAAAAGAATGAGTTTAATACCTATGGTGCCATCCAACGGGACTCTGCAGTTTTGTTGGCAGATACTCTCTTGAAAGACCACGACAAGGGGAACTTTGTCTATATATCTGCGGATCAAGCTTTGCCAATTGTTCCTGAAGAGTATATTACTACTAAAAGAGAAGCTGAATTTGAGTTATCATGTAAACCAAACCTACGTACGATTATCATGAGACCGGGGTTCATGTATGATGATTCTGACAACCACACAAATCGGGATTTGTTGAAAAACTTGTTAAATTTAGGTTATTCCACTAAAGAACTAGTCCTTGGCGACAGGATTGGTTTTTTAAATAAATTGGTCAGACCACCGGTGTCCACTGAAAAGGTTGCCTGGACTATTTATGAAAAATTGCAGGATGAAGGTTTTGAAGGTATTGTTGGGTTGGATGAGATTGCCAGAAATAACTTGAGCTCATGAGCGAAGCGATTTATGCCATTGAAATCAGAAGTGAAAAAACTATCAATGAACTCGTGAGCGAACGCATGTTGTCGAACTACGAACAACGAATAACAAACGTATGATTTGTTTGAATATTGAATAAAGATTGACTGATAAGATCTACATACCCCACGTTTTATTCACCAATTTGCTGAATAATACAAAAAGATTTATAATAATATATGAATTATGCTAAAAAATGGAAATTACAGTAAATTTTCTTAAAATATTAAACTATTTCTTTGTACAAATACTAAATTAATAATTAACTTTTTGAGTTTTAAAGCTTTAGAGGTTGGTCGATCAGTTAATTGGATACACCCACGACTTGTGAGCATCCTTTAGAGCGAATAGAGATATTTTATGCCCGATTATTAGTAATGATGGCTGGAAAATTGTAAATCTTCTCGTCTCAAGGACTCTGGTTTTCATATTGGCGTAGTTTATTCTGGAACGTATTTAACCATTCCACATCCAATTCAGTGAGTACCATTCCATCCGGTACAATGATTTCATCGCCATCTATTTGCATAAAGCGAATTCCACGATTATAAGTCACACCTTCAGTAGTAACTGCTGTTAGCACTGATCTCAGACTTTCAGCTACTTTAATTTCAACATCTGGAGCTGCCGCCGCTACCTGGGTGCCTAATGGCGAAGGAGTCCACCAGTAAACCGGATAGCTTCGGAAGATATTTCCAGTGATGAGGGCCACACAAATAATCAATACTGAAGACACCAAGTGCACAGGTAGGTACCACCAGTTCATTTCTCTAATCTGTGCATCTATTGAAGGCAACAAAGCCGACGCTCCTGCTGGCGGGTGAACACAATTAAAAATAGACATTGCTACCGATGCCAACCCCACACTTAATGCACCACTAGCCCAATAGTGATCAACACCACCTGGACTCAATGCAAATAGTTTCTGGATACATATACCAATCAATGAACTTATAAAATGCCCAAACAAAATACTTCTAGGTTGTGCTAACGGAGCTTGAATGGCATTAAAACATAAAATAGCCGTAGCTCCATAACTAGCAATTATCATAGGAGCAGCATGGTCTGTAAACACCGTATGACTCTTGAATACCCCTGAGATCAACGCTATCCCACAAAACGAAGCCAATAATATTTCTAGCCATATCCAATAATCATCATACGCTTTGACGCTATGTTTTCCTAAAAACCGCCGAACCCATCGTGGTAGCCTCTCCAACCTGTTAGGTGGTATATAACGATTCAATACCGTATCTATAGTAAACTTGAACACCATTACGTCACTTTCATAGCTTTTCAATAATTTTTCAGTCTATATATATACAAAGGGCATTTTCCAAAGTCCGAGTCATTTTCCCCAGCTGTATAACCAATGAGCCTCAAAATTCTCAATTGTGACATTTCAGGTGATAAACATACATGTGAAAGGGGGAAAGTATAGTAGTTCTTATATTGATACTATAATTCTATAAACAACATTCTAATTTACATTTCTATTAGTTCTTTTTTTTAAACAGAATAATTATACCCACCATTGTACACATTATTACGGCGTTTGAGCAAGTATTTTCTGACTTCATCAACAATTAATACTGAACTGGTGATCAATAATAAATGGATGATATCCATGAAGTATAACGCTTCAGTTTGGAAAATAGATTGGAAAAATGGGATATAAATTGCACAAAACTGACCAATTAACGAACCAGCAACGGCAAAATTGAACATATTATTAGTGAAACCCAATTCCAAGACTGATTTGGAATAATGACGACATGCTAAAGCATTGAACATATCGTACAATACAAAACATGTGAATGTCATAGTAGTGTCTCTGGCGGTAATTTCATTATCGGTCATTTCCTTGATGAATACATATAAAGTACCAAGGATAATCACAGCTGCTGATTGTAATACTCGACGAATGACCTGTTGAGTCAAGATCTTATCGTTTCTCTTTCTAGGAGGTTTCAACATCACATCATCATCCACCGGTTCAACCCCTAAAGATTGGGCTGGTGGACCATCCATCAATATATTAATCC
Source organism: Candida sp. Y128-05E (assembly GCA_037042355.1). Lineage (NCBI taxonomy): Eukaryota > Fungi > Ascomycota > Pichiomycetes > Serinales > Debaryomycetaceae > Candida > Candida sp. Y128-05E. The sequence continues at coordinate 27,981 of JAXQKE010000174.1, read as the reverse complement.
ATAAAATTTGCATTGCATTCAAAGGGTTAGGTAAATTTAATAATGTCGACAATGCCACTAATGTCAACGCAGCGATTGAGGTCGACAATTGGAAGGCGATGAAATTTTGAATATTCAAGAAAATACCTTTACCTTCTTCAATGGCGTGCAAAATAGTCGAAAAATCATCATCGGTCAATACCATATCAGCAGCTTCTTTAGCAACATCAGTACCATTCTTACCCATGGCAATTCCAATGTCAGCCAATTTTAAGGCCGGCGCATCATTAACACCGTCACCCGTCATGGCAACAATGTCACCTCGTCTTTGTAAAGCCTTGACAATCAAAACCTTATGCTCAGGAGTAGTTCTGGCAAAAACACTCACATCATGGATAGCTTCCGCCAATGCCTGTTCACTCAAATTATCAATTTGATCCCCAGTTAATACAGATTTATCGTTGATAATTGGAATGCCGATTTGCTTGGCGATATTGATCGCAGTAGTGGGGGCATCACCAGTAATCATAATCACATGTACACCACCCTTCATCAACAATGCAATTGATTTACCCACGTTGGCTCTTGGGGGATCTTTCATACCCACTAAACCACAGAATACTAAATTTGTTGGTGTAACTTCTTCCTTTTCACTCAAAACATACTTGATATTGTTTCTGGCAAATGCCAAAACTCTAAGACCTTCACTAGCTAATAATCTAGCTTTGTCCTCAATATTAGCTTTGATCTCGTCAGTTAACGGTTTGGCCTCACCTTGCTCGTTATAATATTTAGTACACAAGCTTAGTATACGCTCACTTGCACCCTTGGCAATTGTTTCCGCTTTATCCATATCTCCAGTATGAACGCATACTGCTTGATACTTTCTATTTGAAGAAAATGGTAATTCATAAACCCGTTCTTTTGTATTCCTAATATCTTCTAAACCAAAATGGGGTAATGCTTCCACCAAGGCAATATCCGATGGATTACCGACAAATTTATCGCTTTCATAAGAGTATCTGGCATTATTACAGATATTTCCTACTTCCAAAGTTCTAGAGATATTTGTCGTTAATTCATGATGTAAAGTGTTATCGTCTAATTTTTCAACAACCAAAAATGGAGTATTGAAACTACCTTTAACATCAGTGGTCCATATTTTGGTAACCGTCATATGATTCTGGGTTAAGGTACCAGTCTTATCGGAACAGATAACGTTAACACTACCTAAAGTTTCGACACTAGGTAATCTCTTAACGATAGCCTTACGTTTGGCCATTCTCAATACCCCTAAAGCTAAAGTAACTGTAACAATAATTGGCAAACCTTCAGGGATAGCAGCCACAGCCAACGAAACCGAAATCTGGAACATATCTAACCATGATCTACCTTGGATTATCCCGATTAAGCAAATTACACCAATAATCCCAAAACTGAAAATCGATAATTCTTTACCTAATTTATCCATGGCTTGTTGAAGGGGAGTTTTTGGTTTTTCAATTTCTGACATCATTTCAAACACAGCTCCAAATTCAGTTTGTCCAGCTGTAGCAACCACAATACCCGATCCATGACCGTCACGGACCAACGTACCCATGAATGCAATGGATTTACGCGTAGTTATTGCTGGCACTTCATTAACATTTGTCAATGGTTCGATAGTTTTCTTGACCGGAGCATTTTCACCAGTCAAGTTAGATTCATCCACAGTTAAATGGATTGATTCAGTCAATCTGACATCGGCGGGGATTCTGTCACCTTGACCGAAGTGAACCAAGTCACCTGGAACCAAAGTCGATGCCAAAACAGTCGAAGTTGAGCCATTACGGGTCAATTTAGCTTCAGCAGGAACCAATTTGTTCAACGCTTCCAATGATTTCTCCGACCTGTATTCCTGAACAAATCCAACAGATACAACAATGAAAATCGCTAAAGTGATCGATACGGCGTCGTCTACATTACCCATCCAGAAAGAGATAAGTGCTGAACCAATCAACAACAAAATCAAAGGGTCTTCATAGAAACTCGATAAGAATTTCAAGGCCAAACTCTCGGCCTCCTCTGCAGTGAGTTCATTGACTCCGTGTATCGATCTTCTATTCAATATATCTTGATTATTGTTTAAACCAGATTTCACATCAGTTTGAAACTCGCTAACTGTCTCCTCTATCGTTCTCTGACTGAACTTTACCGAAGGAGTATTGTTCCTCATAGGAACTTCCTTGAATTCAAAAGGATTATCACTCATTAATGTAAATATTGTCTTTGATATATGAAGAATACGTCAATTAACTCAAAATTTTCCTCTGTAAATTGTTTAAACGTGTAATATCAACCAATACCTCCACTATTTCAGTCTTTCTAACTACCCAGCACCTATTGTTAGCCTGGTGTAAATCTAATTAACACCTTTACTAGCAATGAAATTTTTTCTACTACGTGTTGCGAAATCAGCCCTGGTCAAAATATTAGTAAGGAAAACAAGATGCAGTTTTACAGGGTAAATGAATAATAATACACGTTATATTAGTTTATATACATAAGTAGTATGCTGATAATGCTCAATTGGTCGAAAGACGGCAGAAAATGGATGTAAACTCAATGATAAAATTTTCTATTTAGTGATAGTTTCAGTAGCTGCTTTCGATAATCTATTCATGACGGCCAAACCTTCGTTTTCTTCCGAGATTCCTTCTACGAAAATGATATCCACACCCAATTCATCGACTTCACGCAAATAGTTGAAGAGATTGTGCAGAATTTCAGTTCCCGATTGGCCCAAATCTCGTTCGATGGAGATCAGAGAGGATATTTGGGAAGATGGGAGGAAATGGCTGGATCTTAACAATGCTAGTTTCAGTTTTGCAGCATCGTTTTGTAAGATATAATCATTGATCGCCTGTACACCATTGTCACAGTTTATGAACAAAACGACCTTTGCAGAAGGAGAATAATGTTTATATTTCATTCCCGGAGTGTTGACTGGTTCTGATTTACCCGCCGTCTTCTTGGCTAGAATGATATTCTGCCATAGTTCACCACCAACTTGTTTGATTTGTTCGAGCGAAATACCCCCGGGTCTTAATAACATAGGTGGATCACTTAATCCATCTACTACTGTTGATTCTACTCCAACTTCGCAGGCACCTCCATCTAATATATAGGGAATTTTTCCTTGTAGATCGTGATATACATGGCTAGCCTTAGTCGGACTTGGCCTAGTACTGGCATTGGCCGATGGAGCGGCTAATGGTATATCACTAATAGCAATTAACGCCCTAGCTACTGGGTTGTCAGGTAATCGTACGGCAAAGGTAGATTGGTTTGCAGTTACTAATTTTGATATAGGTGAATTCTCATGAATGGGTAATAATATCGTCAATGGACCCGGCCAGAATGTATTTAGTAAAGGTTCGTATATCGGAGGTATGGAATAGTCAGATGGTAGTAACTTTCTCTTCAATTGATCTATTGAACTAACATGGACTATTAATGGGTTGTCGCTGGGTCTATTTTTAGCTCTATATATCGATTTCACCGACTCATCACTTAATGCTGATCCACCTAAACCATATACTGTTTCCGTTGGAAATGCAACCACATTATCGGTATTTATCAACTCGTTGGCTGCAATTTTTAGGTTCTTTTCGGTTTCTTCATCCTTTATAATAGGATAGATACTATTTTTATCAAATATTATATTGCCTGGATTTACCAGCAACACTTTGGTATTGATACTCATGCTAATTCTTCGTAGTTGAGTGAGTTGTGGAAGGGTATGCCTGTAAAGCATACCATTTTATTAAGGTTACCTCATCTCGATTATAGTGCGTTTGAATTCGTGTCATGTGACGAGTCATATGACTCATTCTAGGATTTAACTATAACTATTATACAACAGTTGAGGGGTTTCCATCTAGCAGAAGCTTTAATATAGTGATAGGAATCTTTATGTTATTCGCTTTAGATTTTTAATAGACAAAAATATTATTATTGATTTATTAAATTATTGTTACTAGGATCCACTATATTGAACCCATGTCGATTATGCTATTTAAACTTTCTGTAAGTTGTCTAATAGATACCTTTGAAAATTCCCCTTTGATCATTATGATAATTTGCAGCTATAAACTATAAACATCATTCTTAGAACGCAACGTATTCTGTAACCACCTTCTTTTCATCGTCAGACAACATTTCGTAGTATCGTTGGAAGTTTCCCAAGTTCTTGGCAATACACTCTTTAAAGAATGTTTGAAGTAATTGATTAAGACTATCATCAGCTGGTTTTTCCGGCTCATCATCGTCGACGAATGATTGCAATTTCTCGAAATTGGGGACACCTACTGAATCGAGATCTTCCCATCCGTCGTCATCACCTCCTTGTTCCGCAGGTAAATATTCATCAGCATTTGGTTGTTGATTTTGGAATGATAATTCGCCAATTAATAACTTCAAAATCTTTAATGAGGCCGGTATTTGTGTGTATCTATCGGGCATGGCTTTAGACATGGATCTGGTTATGATTTTATCGGTGTCATATGGTATAATGTCCCCATTAACTGTCAAATTCTCCACTCGAGAGTCTCCTAAAATAAAGATTTTACCTAGAGCTAGGGAGTTTTCTTTGATTTTATCATATCCTCGTGTAACTTCGAAAGATGTGAACCAAATAGGTAAGATTGCATCAAGAGCATTCAATTTTTGACCATTTGGCATGATTACTTCGATGGAGTTACTCAAAAAGTTTATCATTTCTTCGGGAGACGATAATACCAAGTTGCAAAAGACCAAGATTAAATTTTCGATGGTAATTGTTTCTTTGGCAATGACTAAACGGTTGGCGGTAGCTGCTAAGATCTGTGATAAAAAGTCAAATCCTAAATACGATTGGAACTGTTTGGTTAAAGATAAGATAATCAATCCCGTGTTCATTGCAGCAGAGTCGGACAACTCTGGTGAAAGAAACTTGGAGACAATCTCCAAAAGTGAATTCATTCCCAGTTCCCCATTTGGATCGGTATAATTTACAAACGAAGTTGATGCTCGTTTCAACATATTATTGAACACTTCCCCACCACTTTGCATGACTTGATTATCTGAAATGGAAAGAATTAATGTCTTGATAACCGGGAATGTGTATTGGAAAATTGTTTCGGGAAGTTCTTCAACAGAGTTTATAATGATACTGAGCAATTCCAAGGATAGGTATAATTCTGGTGAGTACTCCACTTGGTTTCCTTTCAATGCATCATTGATGATGTTATAAATGAATGGCAATGATCGTTCACAGGCGACAATATAATCGTCGAGTGAGATTCCTGCCAATAATGACTGTAAACATTCGGTGGCACTGGTTGTTAATTGAATATTGGCTGCCTCTTTGAAAGATATTTTGAAGATCAACTCAATGACATTAACCCCGGGGGAGACCTCTAGTTTAGCAGCTTGCGCGGGGTCTATAATAATCGCCGCTGTCACTGCGTCCAATAACACTGCCAATGAATCTTCCTCGCTATCGTCGAGTAACACATAAACCAATTTGAAGAGTTTGTCTTGTGGATTAAGTGTATTACTGAAACATTTTTCCAATTCCAATAAGTTCTTGTATAGCGTCACACTGACCAAGGTAGCGAACTTGACAATGTCTTTACCTTCACCTTCATAGGCACTGGCAAACTCGACCATATTCACCATGGCCTTTGCAGCATACTCAGCCGACATTTCAAACTTTTCAAATAAATGGGGCAACATGAGAAAGCATCTGCCAATGACCAAGGGGTCTGAGTTGTAGTCGATTAGCTGGGAGCAGCGGTTGAGTAACTCCACGGGATCAACGTTAAACTCGGCTTCGTTCTGCAACACCGACTCGAGTAGAAATACCTGGGCCTCTAAATCGGGACCAGACAATGTCTGGGCGTAGTCAAATATCTTCTTCGCATCAGTTTCATTAATTTCCGATACAAGATCAAACACGGTCTCTCTGACGGGTCCATCTACATTCAACCCGGTTATATCGGTGACATATTCGTTAATATCGGCATAACTCTCCCTTGATTCTGAAGATATCTGCGCCGACACCAACAATGGTTGTAAAAAGTCACCAGTCAACCCGGTGGAATGGTTGGTAGCATTGATAGTATCCAAAATTTCACGCAACAAGCCAGATACTTCTGCACTATTTACATAAAGCGACGCTGTTGCTTTAAGATCCTTTAAAGTGGTGGCCATCAACTCTTGTTTCAACCCGCCATCAATCTTTTTATCAAACGCCCCTACAAACTCATGTAACACTCTGTAAACGCTGGCTTTGAACTCAAACTGGTCGGCATCAACCGCAGAAAAGTCTAGGACTCTTAACAAGATGGGGAACGCCTGGTGTATATGCTGAAACACAAACTGTTTCCTTTCCGGGGAATCAAACGCTTCTTGAGACGAAAAGTTCTGGGCCACGGTCTCATAGAGTTTAACGGCCATAGCTTTGGTGGCATAGGTAAGATTACCGGAAATTAATTGTAAAAGGTGCAGGGAAATGGTCTGGCCAACCCCACCCCAGAACTGTTCTTCTGTGATCAAATCGTCAAAAAGGTCTGCAAACACCGTTAATGAACCAACTACTCGGGTTTCACTAGAATTAGACATAGTGTACAATATTTCCATTAGGTCGGGCCATTCGTCGGGGTAATCTGTAGCTGCTATTTGGACTATTACATAGGCGGCACCCTTTCTAATCTTTGCTTGAGTTGACGTAGTCAACTCAAGTAGATTAGATCTAATGGCAGTTTTTAGTTCCTGATTTACTGGAGGACCTATAAAACTAGAAAACCCAATACTCCAATATTTCGGAACCAACTGTTTCAAATGTAATAAACACCCTTGTCTAACATCTAATGGACAAGCTTCGTTAGAAGCTTGATCCATTAAGAAATAAGCAACATTTGAAGGATCCTGTGAGGTTACACTAGCAAATTCCAATTCAGCCAGTCTTCTAACATTATTATCAGAAGAGTTCTGGTCTGTGATCAACTGGAGGAGCGAAGACATTGTAATATCTGGTTATTCTTCATCTGTTTGAACTTTCGCGTGAAAAACTGACACTATAAAAAACGCGAATAATGTTTAACCATGCAAAGAAAAGTTGTTTTTTAATATTTATAGATTTTAATTATATAAGAATAGGTAATATATAATCAATATACTTTATATTATATACTTTATAATTTAATATTATAATAATTCACATCAATAGTGTTACAAATAAATATTTTGTATATAAATATATTAATTAGTTAAATGAGCATAAGAAGAGTATAAATATATATTAATATATTTATATATTATATTATAATTTATTTTAGTCTAGTTATCAATCTATAGTTATAGTATTAACTGATTGTCTATTATATTACAATAGTATATTCTAGTAAGAGAAGTATACAGATGAACTATAATAATTAGTAGTATAATATTAATTATAACTTAAATGCAATAATACTTTAGAATAAATTAATATATGATATTTAATATCTTATATATTATTATAAGAATACTATGAGATTACAATATTGTCGTAGTATTTCTATTGTTAATAATTCTAGTCTTTTCTAGTATACACTCCATTTTTACCTGCGACTTTAGTTTTACCGCCACTATAAATCTCAACCATCTATCTATCACAACTATTCATCATGTTCAAATCATCAGTCTATCCTGCTTTAGAAGAATTACAACAACCTTTATCTTCTCAACAATTACAAATATTACAAAGACAATTAGATTCTGAACAACCTAACCCTACACCACAGTCGCAGTTTAATTATGCTTGGGGGTTGATCAAATCTAATAATCATAGACAAGTTCAACAGGGGATTGATATTTTGGTACATATATATAAAGAAGATGGTTCTATGAGAAGAGAATGTTTATATTATCTTTCTTTGGGGAGTTACAAAGTAGGGGATTATACGAATTCTAGAAGATATATAGATAAGTTGTTACAAGTGGAACCGGGGAATCTGCAAGCGAGGGGGTTGAAAGAATCGGTGGAAGATAAAATTACCACCGATGGATTGATTGGGCTAGGCATAGGTGCAGGAGTCTTGGCAGTGGGGGTGAGTTTACTAGCGGGGGTTTTGGGAAGGAAAAGGAGATGAATGCAAATTCTGAAGGAGAAAGAAATTCTGAAGGAGAAAGAAATTCCGCAGGAATTTTCTTGATACGAGGAATTTGCTTTCCATCGAGTTCCTTCTGCTAGATCTGTTAGTTTATCCGAAGGATACCGTTGCGAAGCAATGGTATCTTCTAGTTGAAGTTTGATTCCGAAGGATACCGTTGCGAAGCAATGGTATCTTATAGTTTGAAGTTTGATCCCGAAGGAATTTTCTTTAAGTTGCGAAGCATCGAGCTTAAGTGAAATACGAAGCATTTCATGTTTAATGCAAAACCTTATTTGATACGAAGGATACCGTTGCGAAGCGACGTTATCTTATAGTTGAAGTTTTACTCCGAAGGAATTTTCTTTAGTTTTGAATTTGCGAAGCAAAGGGTTTAACGGGATGCGAAGCAAGTATCATTGAGTTTGAGTTTAAGTTAAATGCGAAGCAAGTATCATCGTGTTGATGTTTGATTACAAGGAATTTTCTTCATACAAGATTAGTTAGTTTATAGGTTAGGTTTATGGGTTAGAATTGTGTAATTAAATATATTTTAATGTTTACCAGGTATTTAATTTTAGATATAGTGTATTGAATTTTGATATGAATAAATTCATAGATTAATAACTTAGGTGGGATAGTTCTATAATATTAACAAAGGAAGTATAGAGCTATGATTATAGCCAAGTTCTACAATCTATTTAGTGGTGGGATTTACTTACGTTCTTTTACATTAGCAACTTTTTACTTATGAAACCAACAATTCTTAACAGTTAAACGTTTTGGTGGTTTAAGTTCTATATATATAGAATAATGTAATTGAGCTAATTTTATTTATACCTTTATTCACTTAGTTGTACTAAATCGAAAGTGACGATTATGGAAGATGGCATATTGGTTTATATGGCGGCTAATTCAAAGGTATTTATGAAAGAGAAAACATAATAAATTTTCAATTATAAACAACCATATTTCAGTATTATCTCAATGGTTATCATTATATAAAATGTATATTCTTCTATCTTCATCTACTTTCTATGTTTAGACCCATTAATATTGTTTCTATCCATATCTTTTAATATCTCATTATTAAATTTAATGTGGGAATATCGCGAAAACAATCTAGATCAAGAAAATTCAAATATAAAGAATCAAGAATTATATGACAGATGGGTTGGGCCAACGTATAGCTGATGCTGTAGTGGCAGAATTTAACAATCACAAAGCAGGCAAACCAGTAGTTCGTTCCAATGGTGTCAAGGAATGGACAGTACTAGCTGGTATTGTTGCAATTGATGGTGATTCAATCATACCTTTGACTTTGGCTACTGGTGTAAAAACTTTACCTGATAAGGTTAGGGGTTATTCCCAAGGATTGTTTGTTCATGATATGCACGCTGAGATACTTTGTATTAGACTTTTCAATTGGTGGTTATTAAATGAAGCGACAGAATTAAAAGAAGGTAGGACCTCAGAGTTAATTGTTAGAGATGGCGATAAATTTACAATGAAATCTGGTGTTAAGCTTGGGTTGTATATAAGTGAACCTCCGTGTGGGGATGCTAGTATGGGGTATATAGCTAGAGATGAGGCTGCCTGGAAATCATCCAAACGCAGTTTGGATGGAAAGGTTAATGAATGTTTGGATGGTGAAGTCAATAAAAGCTTGGATGGAGAGGTCAATAAAAGTTTAGACGATAGAGAACCTAATACCAATGGAAGTTTGGAAGATGTCAATAAAATAACTTTGGATGGTGCAAAAGTCAATCAAAGTTTGGATGATGTGGAAATCAATAAACGAAGTTTGGATGATGAAGTAGATGTTGAAGTCAATACCAAACGCGTTAACCGGGGTCGCGGTCACTATGATAGACTCGGGGTGGTGAGAACGAAACCAGGAAGGAGTGATAGTTTGATTTCATATAGTAAATCTTGTTCGGATAAGCTTTGTCTCCGGCAATTAACGGGATTAAATAATGCATTCACAGCAACATTATTCCCCAAGATTCATCTTGATTATTTGATCTTGAGACAGGATAAGTTTCACAAAAGTGATCTCGATCGGTGTTTCCTGCGCTTGAAAGGTCATGACTTACAAGTTTTATCATACAAACACGATGAGTATAAGTATCATAAACCAGAAAAATCAAATAAGTCCTGTCCTTCGGAATTGTCAATTATCAAAGTTATCCCCAGTGATATACTGGAAGTGCTAAACAATGGTGTGAAAAATGGCTCGTATCGAAAGAATGCTATTCCCAAGAAAAATGGTTCAAGTAGTATTTGTAATTCTTCAATGTATCAAAAGTTCAATCATTTGTTCGAGCCTAACCACAGTTATTTGAATTTCAAGAGTTCGAATAAACAAAGACAACTGTTGAAAGCACAGGGTTGGGAATTACTTGGAGATTGGAAACGGACCAGCGACGACGATTTTGTCATGGAATAATGCCAATAAATTAGTGTACCATACCAGATTACAAAGAATTACAAATAATCAAAGTGAAGATCTATAGGTCTAGAAAAAGCAGTATCACCGAGTGAAGATCTGTAAGTCTAGAAAATGTATTCTCGCCCATTCGGATGGGGTAGAGAATAAGTAAGAATCTGAAACACAAGACCTGTCGATCCGAGCTAAGTGAATAGTGTAGATCTACATCAAATCACACTCCTTGTCATAAAGTCCATTGCGATTACCCCATAAAAAAATAAAAACCGGTACCGAGGGCACATGAATCAACTAGATCGATAGAAACTAAACTATGTACGACAGGAGAACCAAGAAGTAAGGAAATGTGCAAACAATAATCAACTATTGGTTACTTGAACAATTAATATAGTAGAAACAATGACATGCGATGAGCTGTATGCTTCTCTTGCGATATTAATGGCCCAAGTGACATAAACGGCACTATATAATCTACATCCCACCCATGTGGTTTGTTTGTGGGTACACAAAAAATTTATTTTTACGAGAGCTACACAAAAAATAAAAAAAAACCCTTAATTTTTCACCAAAGAGGCTGCAAAAATTATGATTTACAAACCGGATTTATTAACCTTATTTCGAGGCTGTACAAATAAAGTTACCACCAGGCCCACGTTGATCAACGGTAAACTACCAAGAAAAATAGTAACTCAACAATCAAATACCAAGAAAATACCAGTGTCGAATCACGATATCAACAACCACAAACGGGTTCATATAAATCGCAACCTATTTTCTCCAGTTTTCCAGAATATTCTTGTCGGTTGGTTCCATATATCAATTTAGGGATTGTTACATTATATAGTTTAAGATTTTGATAATGGGAATTAGCAATCGGGCTTAGGGGGCTAATAATTGCTACGGGCTCTTTATCTAGATATGCCTTTTTATCCCAATTTCGATTGATAGTCAGACATGGCACGTTCCCCTGCAACTAATATTAACTCGAAACGGTGATTTCTTGAAACTATTATAAATATCACCATGGTCAGCAATTACAGGCAAAAAAAAAAATCATATCAACAGGAATGGCTTCAATTAACGAACAACCAGTTTACAAGGAAGACAACTCGGGTGGTAAAACCGCCTTCAAAGATTATGTCAGTAAATTCGACAATGTCGAAGATCCATTGGAAAGAAAAAGATTAGCTTTGGAAGAAATCGATAAAGGTGGTTTTGGATGGACCCAAATCAAGATGATTATGATTGCTGGGGTCGGGTTTGGTACTGATGCTTACGATATTTTTGCTATCAATTTAGCAGTTACGATGTTGGCCTATGTATACTGGGGTGGGTCAATGCCCTCTTCCACTTCTACATTGATTAAGGTCTCTACTTCGGTTGGTACCGTTATTGGTCAAATTTTGTTTGGTACCGTTGCAGATATGGTCGGAAGAAAAAAGATTTACGGGTTGGAATTGATTGTCATGATTATTGCGACTATTATACAGTGTGTGGTTGGACACTCTCCAGCAGTTAGTTTCCCCGCAATTTACTCCACATTAAGAATTTGTATGGGTGTTGGTATTGGGGGTGATTATCCTTTATCTTCGATTATCTCCGCCGAATTTTCTACTACCAAATGGAGAGGTGCCATTATGGCTGCTGTTTTCTCCAATCAAGGTTTGGGTCAAATTTTAGCCGGTATTGTCGCCATTATTTCTATTGCCGGTTATAAATCTTCATTGATTGACGTCAATGCCGACTCTGAATGTTTAGATGCCTGTATTAAGGCTAATGATCAAATGTGGAGAATCTTGGTTGGCTTTGGTTGTGTTCCTGGTTGTATCGCTTTGTACTATAGATTAACTATTGCCGAATCCCCAAGATATGAATTGGACTGTAAGGAACAAGCAGACTTCCAAAAAGCGGCCGATGCCGAAGCTCAAGTTGACCCACAAGCCCAAGAGATAGCTCCTCCAAAAGCCAGTTTCAAGGATTTCGTCGCACATTTCCTGCAATGGAAATACGGTAAAATTTTACTTGGTACTGCTGGTTCTTGGTTCTTCTTGGATGTGGCATATTATGGTGTTGGGTTGAACACTGCTACTATCTTGCAAACTATTGGTTATGCTAGTTCTAAGAATGTTTACTGGAAGTTATATAATTCTGCCGCTGGTAACTTGATTTTAGTCTGTGCTGGTTCTTACCCTGGTTATTGGGTTGCGGCTGCTTTCATTGATACTCTTGGAAGAAAACCAATCCAAATGGGTGGGTTTATCATTTTGACTATTTTATTCTGTGGTTTAGGTTTTGGTTATAACAAATTAACCGAAGGGGGTAAATTAGGACTTTATATTGTTGCTCAATTCTTCCAAAATTTCGGGCCAAACACCACCACTTTTATTGTCCCTGGTGAAATCTTCCCAACTAGATATAGATCTACCGCCCATGGTATTTCCGCTGCCGCGGGTAAAGTCGGTGCCATTGTTGCTCAAACTTGTATTGGTACCTTAGTTAACCACGGTTGTGCTGCCGATGATGAAAATTGTTTCTTGCCCCATGTCATGGAAATCTTTGCCTTGTTTATGTTATTAGGTATCTTTACTACTATTTTGATTCCAGAAACCAAAAGACAAACTTTGGAAGAACTTTGCGCAAAGTATCACGGCGAAGTTGACACTACCCAATTGTCAAAGGCAAGATATGCCGATGAGTCTGGTGAGGTTCCTAGCGAATCAAATTCTGAGAAATAAGAAGTTTTATTATGTTACTTAATACTTAACATTTCATAGAGATTAGTTACTCGTTTTAGTGTACCTTATCCCTTTTCATTTCATTTACACTAGTTATATCAATAATGAATATTTTAATAAGACTTTAAGTTGAAAACTTGTAGCATAAAATTCAATAGTTTCTAGATACATTGGGGTTGAACCAGCTTCAGCATATTTAGGTCAAGTTGTGGCAAAGTCGAGAAAATTGGTCTGTGTGGCGCTGTTTAAATTAGACGGATCCACGGTACTCATGGGCCAAGAATGATCTGAAATTTCAATGAACCTATACTTCAATCTAGGAGTTATAAAAGAAAAGGTCTGCCTTTCTAGACTGACTTGACTATACTTGTGTGTAATCTTTAAGAGAAATCGAGTTAACATCATATATTTTATGGTTACCCTTTGTCAATGAAAGCGTACTGGAATTAAATAGTTATCCTAGTTAACCAATTCTTTCACCTGTTTATTAGTCATCACTAATTATAACCACTATAAACATATACCAAAAGGCTACACGAAATACTAGGTTTGATTTACGTGCTAATATAGCACGATTCTAATGAGGAAATCTGGTGTTACCAGAATGGAGCCAGTAAACCGATAATGTTCCAAGATATTTCTCCTCTACTCAAGAGCACGTATCAATAACTTTATCATAAAATTTATCCCTGGCCATCCGCTATCTCTAACTCCAAATCATTTCTTACATTCTCGCAATATATAATGTATATTCTATGCTATGGATGCTATTTCGCGGGTGAATCATCATCAGATTCCGAAGCTGATCCTTCATCATTATCATTATCCAATTCATTCAACTGGTCGGCTTCAGGAATTTCCATGCTTATAGCATATTCAGCCGATTGTAACAATTGTTGCAACTTATCATTTTCCTTATAAATCAAATCAATTGGCTTAAAAGACTGGTTATTTCTCAAACTTGGGTTTGCACCAGCATCTAATAAGTTATCAATGATGAAGGTACCATGTTCGGGTTCATCATTAGAGTATGTCACCGCCAAATGCAATGGCGTTGAATTTTCATTATTAGTGGGATCTATTTCAACACCTTCGATATCTAGAACAATATCGATCCATTCCCAATTGCCAAACTGACAGGCTACATGTAAAGGAGAGTTTTTAGTAATAACTTCTTTAGTTTGATTTATTAATTGGGATAACTTGACTTCATCGTTCTTTAAGTCCAGTTTTATTTGTAATAATAATTCTGTATTGTTTCTTCTAGCAGACTCCAAGATCTGTTCTTGATAAGAAGCTCCCTCTGACTCCTGTTGATCCATTCTTTACCTGTTACAACTTGAAATCGCCAACATATAAATATATAAGGCGAGGCTGTGTGCAGGTGATTTGGGTGATATCTTTAGAATAAAGATGAAAAGTATGAAATATAGAAGTAGGAAGTTATTAGAGTAAATATATATAGAATAGAGTGTTAGTAGTATTATTAGTTACTATTCTTTATTAGTTTTGCTGTTTTCTCTTTGTCCAATCCTTTGTGATGTCATATTGATCTTTCGCACCCAACCAATTATTTATCAATAGCTGGAGAGATATCAACAATATTTCTTAGTAAACATTCTTAAAATGCCAATTGAATCGATTATCAACCCTTCTATCTTAGCTGCTGACTTTGCTAACTTGGCCACTGATTGCCATAGAATTTGCAATTGTGGTAATATCAATTGGTTACATCTCGACGTCATGGATGGCCATTTTGTGCCCAATATTTCTTTGGGTCCTCCAGTTATTGCCAGTTTAAGAAAAGAGTTCCCCAAGCCAAAGAAGGTTTTCGATTGCCATATGATGGTATCCAACCCATTGCAATGGGTTGAACCAATTGCTCAAGCTGGTGGGGATTTATACTGTTTCCATTTCGAAGCTGCGGAAGAGGTACAACCGGTGATTGATGCTGTTAAAAAGGCAGGTATGAAAGTAGGTATTGCAATCAAACCAAACACCCCTGTAGAATCTTTAGTTCCTTATGTTGACCAAATTGATATGGCGTTAGTCATGACTGTTGAACCGGGGTTTGGCGGTCAAAAGTTTATGCCTGGTATGATGGATAAGGTTAGGTTTTTAAGAGACAAATACCCAGAATTGAATGTAGAAGTTGATGGTGGGTTGGGTAAAGAAACTATCAACCAAGCAGCTGGTGCAGGTGCTAATGTCATTGTTGCTGGTTCGTCCTTGTTTGGTGCCAAGGATCCTAAAGAAGTGTATGAGGTAATGGATGTCGCCGTTAAGCAGCAATTGGTATAGATATTGCTGGTATCAACGTTGCATAACTGATATAGTCTAGCATGCTTTCCAGATTGGTATTTCACTAGTTTTACTTTTATAAAATAATAAATATACGTTTAAAAGATGTATTTGAATAATGCTGTTAGACAACAGCTCTGTAGGTATGAAATGTATTTCTGTTTAGTAACAACTGATCTAGGTATTCCAAGTTCAAATGGAAGAATACCAGGTTAGTGTTCACTATTTACTACATTTATAAAATAATAAATAAACATCTAGAAATCTTGAAAGAAGTATATAAAGTAATTAACGCTGCTTTTAAACAACAGTTGAACTAGGTTTGAACAATGTGACAGTTGATGTAGGCATACAGATCGGCCAGGTCATATTTCATTTTTAGTCTTAGGTGTTACTGTTTATGAAATAATAAAAAAAGGTCCAGAAAGAATATGAGGTAGTGGAGTTTGACGTTAAGCAACGGCTGAGAATTCGAAGTCGGTCTTCAATCTGCGGGGGAAAATTTCAGGTTCATAGTCAACTCGCTAGTCTTTGTTACTTCTTTTTTTTTCTTTTTTTCTAAGGGGTATATTATATTTGATTATTACATAATTCCGTAAGTCGATTGGACCATTTACGTTGGTATCTATTTAATTCTAGAGAAAAGAAATTTGGCAAACCTCTCTTTCTGTTTTAGTTGTTAAAACATATGTTTCAAATATCACAAACTCGATATCTAAGTTTATACAATTCTAAAATTATAAACAAAAGCCTAGAATAACCGTTACGCAGGGGAGATTCTGGAAGTGATTCGATTTAATCAATTGGATTTACTAGTTTTAGAAAGGAATGAACTTTTTTGGGTGTTTCTAACCGAACCTGTCCATGCTTAACCGCCGCAAAGAACAAAGTATAAGCGCCGAAGGAAATAACAAACAGGTACAAGGATCTCGCCAATCTCGTGAAATATGTAGTTATATAGTCACCATTGTTTAGTATCATACCCTTCTTATCCTCCCGTCCTTGACCTCTTCTTCTATCAGTTCTTTTTTTTCACATTCTAATCGAAGCATAAATATGTTCGAATATGTCCGTCAAGCAATCATATCTATTTACAATAATTACATTTCATGCATATGCCATAGCCACAAACCATGTCGTCTGGCCTTGGTAATTCCGAAAAATACACCATTCATCTCGTAATAAAATTATTTTTATTACTATTATTATTGTATATATATTATTTCCCAAGAATCCTAGTAAAATATTTACAAACGGCTATACAATATGTCAGGATTAGATCAGTTTGCATGGACTACTTCAGAGTTGCCGTCTACTCTAACGATGAAATCGATTCCAGCAAGTGTAGCTTCGAGCGTCGCCCTGATATTATCGGAAGCGGCGCTAAAGATCACCACGGCTGAGGGTGCAGGTCAATTCGTTACCTTATCCAATGATATTAGAGGTGCCCAAGCCACTTTGGCTATTGTTAGTGCCCAAGAAGTGTTGGCAACGGTTACCGATAGCGAGGTAATGGCCGAAGCCACTCAAGTTATCTTTGAAAATACTGTAAATTTGAAAGATTTATACGATTCATTGAATTATTACGAGTTATATTTAAATCGATTTGGTAATCTTTTTTATTTAGCACTCTTCTCCATCATTATGTTTTACTTAATTGGTATGGTGTGGAAATCAAGGTACTGGTGGTTCAATATTGCTATGGGGGCAGGATTTTCTTTAGAATGGATGGGGTTTTTGGGCCGGGTTTTGGCATTTACCGATGATAGATCAGAGGATTTCTTTCTTTTACAATACGTCACATTAACAATATCTCCAGCATTTATGATGGCAGGTATCTACTTTTTGTTTGCTCAATTAGTGGTGATGTATGGTCGTCAGTACTCTATTTTGAAACCAATGTGGTATTCTTATTTTTTCATTGCGATTGATGTAGCCTCCTTAGCCGTTCAAGCAGCTGGTGGGGCCATGGCTTCTATAGCTACTACAGAAAAGAAGGACCCCGCCGATGGTACCCATACCATGATTGCTGGTATTTCCGTACAAGTTTTTGGGATGTCAATTTTTATGTTGTTCTGGTTTGAATTTTTGAACCGGATATATTTCCATGATTCGAAGCTCATTGAAACCGATACTCCTTATAAGAAGAGAAGTGTGGGTAATTTCATTCGTTTGTTATTCAATATGAAATCCATTAGACTGTATCGAGAAACGGAATTGGATAAATATTACGCTCCAGAATATAAATCTATCCGGGAAAACCGACTTTTCAATTGGTTCCCACTTGCCTTGACTACAGCGGTGGCTGCCATCTACATTAGAAGCTGCTTTAGAGTGGTTGAATTAGCCCAAGGGTTCACTGGATATTTGATCACCCATGAAGTTTATTTATTTACATTGGATGCCATGTTCATTGCCATTGCTGGGCTAATTTTCATTCCATTCCATCCTGTTTGGATATTTGGTAAGAAAGTTGCAGTATCGTTTTCAACAATCAAAAACAATAAACCTGGAAAAGGTGATGAAGAAGAATGTTTTGACTTTGATGTAGAGAGGAAGTCGTTTCCTCAAGATTCCACAAGCGCCGATACCACCATGGATCATCATGGTCTTGCACCAACTAATTCTCAACATCAATATTTTACACCTGCCCCAGGCGCCACAATGGATCATGATATTGCTAAAACCACCCCAGCTGCCACAGAAAAATCTCCAACTATTATGGACGAGGAACATGATCTTACACCAATTAACTCCCCCACAACGGATCTTCAATATTTTTCACCAGCTCCAGGCGCTACAATGGAGCAGTACCATGATGTTATTCCTACACCACCAGGTGCACCCGAAACGATCCCGCTTGATATTTTCACTACTACCAAAACAACTCAGATATAGATTTCGCTTACTCCTATGTAAATTTTTAAATTTTATACATTTTTTTTTATTTTCTATACCCTTAATTATGCTAAATGGAAATAAAATACACGAAATGAACTATTTAAAATGCTTGAATTCCCAAGGTGGTACCTTCGGAATCTGGTTGGGGTCTTAAACCACCATTATTGTAATTTTCAACAACGTTCCATAAAGCGTTTTTAACTTTTTCCAAATTGGTTTGTTTGACTTCTGGGTCAACTTCCATTTCTTCGTCTACTTTAGGTTTGTTACTTCTGGCATCGATATATTTTTGATTTCTGGCCAATTTTCTGGCTTTTTTGTTAGATAAAGTTTTAGTAATCATTTCGGTAGTAGCAGTAGAAGGACCAGTGTATAAAGCAAGACTTTTAGTATCGGTTGGTTTTGGGTCAGCATTCTTGGCGTATCTACCAGCACTCGATTGTTTATTGGTCATGTTGGCTCTGGCAGCTCTTCTTTTACCAATAGAATTGGCATGTGCTCTAGAAGCAATCTTCTTTCTTGGTTTATTGATAGAACCTACACCTCCAGCCATTATAGTATAGTTTATTGGTTTAATATGATGGTTTCAAATGCCTATAGTGAAATAAAAAAATTAACCTCATCCTCATCGGAAGGGTATATATGCAGGAAATTAAGAAAATAGTATAGACTGATAAAGTGAAAACACAAGATACAGAGAGGGATGTTGGTCATACAATGGGTATGTGAGTGTTAGAAAATGAAAATGTGATTAATATTGTTTTAGTTCGGGTCTCCCAGAAGAATTTATGAAAATCTCATCTGACTACAACTCTTGATAGAATAAAAATCAACCACAATAATAAAAGCATCTAAACTTGCCAGTGCGGATAAGTGAAGTAGCTTCTGTAACAACATGTTACAAGCTGACGACTCTTCTCTACACAAAACCTACCCCCAAGATAATGTAGAAAATGGATAAATGTGATATCACTACAAATTCTCAACTATTTACAATAGATAATCTTCTTACGCAAAATGGTTTATAATCTGACTAGATCTTTAATAGTACCGGATATAGATATATTATGTACTAACTAGAAATAGGGAACATTAGAGAAGTTATAGGGTAAGTCTTGGTTAAAAATAGTAACTTGTATTTATTCATGCAATGTTAAGCAAGGAACAGTAACAATTTGTGGAAATATAACCAGATATACTAAGATTCAAAAGATTAGAATAAAAATAAGGAATTTTCACTATAAAATTATATCTACAGAACAGAAAATCAAGGAAATTTCACTACCCATAATGAAATATATACCAAGCAGAATGAAATATCTATCCACTTGCCAATATTGGGAGTCCAACCTACATAATTCTACCCATTCGTAGGTCTAATCAACACCACAAGAGTAATTTTAACTCTGGCCATGCACAACCCCCACAAAGAAATAGCCAATAGGCGTTCGCTAGTATAATATTTTGTGGTATATTTATTTTTTCGCAGCCAAAATTTAATGTGGTATTCTGGTTAGAGATATGGTAGGTATAATCAAAGATATTCTCGTTAAGTAACCAAAAGTCTATATAAAGGGTAGAAATGATAATTATTTATAAAATTATTTAAATATTTTATATCAATATGAAGTTGTTACAAATCCTATTTTTGCTTCCCACCATCTTGGCCACCACCGCCATATTCCACGACTCCATTTATAATGTACTCAAGCTTGATACTTGTGAGGAGTTTTACAAGAATACCAAGAAAATCATTGATAATCATCCCAAAACCATAATTGATTGCGAACGAAGAGTAATCATTCCCCAGAATGATACTAGAAATAATGAAATTGTTTTCCACGACTTGTATAGCAATATGTCAAAGCTTGACGACTCGAAATTGTATCCTGTAAGCGGGTGCTTATTACTCGAAGAAGGGAATTCTGGTCAACGGTCAATTGACCACTCGAACTCATGGGATGTTTCCCAGAGTGGCACCCCGTCAATTACTATTCCCGATTCCTTAATGAATGGAACTTTTGATACGGGATTGTCGTATCAGTACCTGGTCAATTATGCGACCAGCTTAGAATTCAAGCAATCACACACCTGTTTTACCAACGGCGAAACCGTCCAAATATTTGTTGAACCTACAATCTATACTGGAGAAGCTGCAATTAATGAACGAGTATTCCTGAGACGGAAAAACAAGTGGATTAAAGCTAAGTTGCATAAATACGAAACAGTACGTTTCATTGACCTTGGAGTGAATTATATTGTGCACTGTGCCATTGCAAGCAGGTACCCATTAGTCTGTCAAAATGACAATGTTGAATTTGTTGGTAAATATAAAACATATAAGAAAAGACTGTTGGAAGGTTAGATTGGTGTACGGTATAGTATACTAGGGTAGTTATGTCAGAAATACAAGTTAATGTATTACCGTTTAAATAGGGATGTAAATATCAACATATAATTACCTATAAACTAAACTAATCGTATGTATAATATTTACTCTCTAGTTAACCCTTGAGGAAAAACCAAAGGTCTTTTCCTCCTTTATATGGTAATTGTTTGTCAACGTGTCATTTTGGGATATAGGTTGCTGACAAAGAGTCATATTGAATTACCATATTAACGAGCCATCAATAACATGACTTACATGACATAGATATTCGCATTATCATATTATTGACAAGTTATAAGAGTGGAATCAATCTTTTTTTTTTTTTTTTCATAGGTGTACATTAGTTCTATAATGAGTTTTACTAACTATCATTGTAACCAGGACCGTACATAGGGGAACCATTGTGGAAAAACCCCCCATTGGAATAAGATTTTTATCCCATTTTATATTTATTTGATTTGATTTATTTTCGATGTTTCAAACTTAATAGCAAGCTAAGTTTGACTTAAAATTTGATACCCAATAATTTAACGAATTTTGTGACACCTCTAACTGTGTCCTATTCGCTAGTCGTTCCGACCTTTCTTTATAATGTTGTAATATTGCTAAAAGGTAGCGGTTGATTAGGATATATTGGTCATTTTTGAGGTGGTTGTTGGATATGATATTGCTTTCACTTAGCGGTATTTCTTTTGGTCCTAGTTTGGTCCATAAGTGTTGACTTATCTCACGTTGGAATTAGACGTGAGTTCTAAACTGTCGTCTAGAGGTCGCATCATTTGTTCGGTATTATTCAAGTCTTTGCTGCAGAGTGGGCAAATGTCAGACTGGCGGTTTTCGAATTGATGTCTTCTGTGTCCCAAAAGAAATCTGTGTAACTCTTCTGTAGCGCCAGGTCTAATACTCTGGATATATCCAAGTCTTTTCCACATGTTTTCCCAGTTTTGTTGGTTGAGATTCAATTCCTCACTCCAACCTTTTGGCATGATAATCTTATTTTGCTCCTTTTTGGTCTTGTATGAACGTCGTTTGAAGGTCTGTTCATCTACTGGGTTCATATGATCTTGCCATTTGTTTCTTATTGGTGAACAATCAATTATACTTTTCCATTTGCTTTCAGTTGCTGCCATCATATTAACTGGATTTGGATCTTTGGGGGAAGTAATGTTGAACCACGCTTGAAGCATGATGATATCGGACTCCTTAAAAAATTCGTAATTAGTTTTGAAATGCTCCTTTAGAGATTTAGACAGCTCTCGTCCAGTTGCGGTTTTGAGTGGAATTCTCTTTCCGGTTAAAAAAAGGTACCATGGGTACGAAATTGGACGTGGTGTATCGGATTCTGGTATCCTTTGTAACATTTTGCTCATAATATAAGCGTATTCATTAATAGATCTTTGGATTTTAGCCCTGAAAATTTTGACATTCCAGTTGTTATCATCTGTTAAGACATAGTAGATTTGTTTTGCCCTTCGACCTTGGAGTTGAAATTGTATATCGAGTAAGCAAAGACCGGCCTGGGTTTTAAGTGTCACTAATGTGGTCCTGTCCAATGAGAGTGAACTAGGATAAAATGAAGAGTCGCAAAATTTCTGGTTTTATTATTTTTTCGCAGCCAAAATTTAATGTGGTATTGGTTAAAGATTTGGTAGGTATAGTTTTTTCCATTGATGGTTCCCCAAAAATTGTGCGGTCTAGTTTATATAGTTAAATAATTGTATATAGATCGATTACACACCTTGGAAAAAAAAGCAAAAAAAAAAAAAGAAAAAAAAAAAAGGTATGATCAAAAATATTCTGGTTTTGTAAACAAGGGTCTATAAAAAGGGTAGAAATGATAATTATTTATAAAATTATTTTAATATTTTATTCATTATGAAGTTGTTACAAATCCTATTTTTGATATCCACCATCTTAGCCACCACCGCCATATTCAACGACTCCATTTATAACGTGCTCAAGTTAGATACTTGTGAGGAGTTTTACAAGAATACCAAGAAAATCATTGATGAAGATCCCAAAACCATAATTGATTGCGAACGAAGAGTAATCATTCCCCAGAATGATACTAGAAATAATGAAATTGTTTTCCACGACTTCTATAGCAACATTTCGAAGCTTAACGAGTCAAAGTTGTACCCTGTAAGCGGTTGTTTTAATCGCCAAGTGTCAATCAACCACTTGAACTCATGGAATGTTTCCCAGAGTGCCACCCCGTCAATTACTATTCCCGATTCCTTCATGATTGGAACTTTTGAGACGGGATTGTCGTATCAGTACCTGGTCAATTATGGAACCATCTTAAAATTCAAGGAAACATACACCTGTTTCACCAAGGGCGAAACCGTCCAAATATTTGTTGAACCTACAATCTATACTGGAGAAGCTGCAATTAATGAACGAGTATTCCTGAGACGGAAAAACAAGTGGATTAAAGCTAAGTTGCATAAATACGAAACAGTACGTTTCATTGACCCTAGAGTGAGACCTACTGTGTACTGTAAAACTGCAAGCAGGTACCCATTAGTCTGTCAAAATGACAATGACGAATTTGTTGGTCAATTTGAAACATATAAGAAAAGACTGTTGGAGAGTTAGATTGGTGTACTGTATAGTATACTAGGGTATTTATAAGAGTGGAATCAATCCAGGTAATTGTTATGAAGATATTTAGTTTTTTTTTAGTTGATAACTCATTATAAATATACAAATCCAATTAGAAATTCAAAAAAATAGAGATTATTAATATACGCTCTATTATATCCCAAATTTAGCAGTACGCCGATGTGTAGTTGTTTAAAGACGATATGATTGATTAGCGCCATATCAATCTTTGAATCCCCGTTGGGAATTACACTATAAATTTTTTTGGTGGTAATTTTTTTGCAACCAAATTTATAGGCAAGTTTTGTAGTAAATTATGGAAATGGAGATTACTATGAAACACAAGACGAAGGTTGTAGTTAGTGGGACATGTTGTTTAATTAGATAATCTAAAATCTCACCATATATTTTACAGGCGTTACATCGTTGTAGAACTTCTAAACTACTATAATAAATCGTCTGTTCATAAAGTTTATTAGTATTAATATAGCACAGAGTATATTATAGAATTGTACTAGAATAGTAGTGACATATTGGTATAACTATAGTATAAGAGCAAGATCATAGTATTAGTATATTATAGTTAATATTATGTATAGTATTATCGTATACTAATATATTATAATATTCTAATTTGAAAGTAAGTTAGATTGATAGTATTAATATTAGACTGATAGGATATTAGTATAGTATAGTATAATTTCTCTTTTTTCTACTGTTTCCAAGCAAAACAATTGCAGTAGAAAGAGACCAATTAAAAATATTCAATTGTTGCAGAGTTTGAGTGACAAAGTGTTAGTATTCATTAATATAGTACTATAGTACTAGTAGTATAATAGTAGTATAGAGTATAGCATAGAGTATATTCAACTAGTATAGTATTAGATTGATATTAGTATTAATTTTAGTATTAGTAGTATAGTATTATATCTCTAAATAAATCTCAATTATTTTTTTTCCTTTCCACACGACTTGAAATCATCTGACTCTGATTATTTGTATAAAAACTTAACCATCCCCAGATTTAATTATAACTACTACTACTAAACATTATGTTGAGAACTTTAATTAGACCTACCATTAGATTCACTTCTAGACCTTTCACTAGATCTTTGGTTTCTACCACCCCACTTTTCAATTCCATTTCTCACACTATTAATAAAGAATCTTCTGTTTTCAAGTACACTCAAGAAGGTCCTACCACTGTCAAATACACTGCTGACCATGAATGGTTAGCTGTGTTCAAAGATGACTCCATGTTCTTGGGGATTACTAAATATGCTGCTGACGCTTTAGGTGATGTCACTTATGTTGAATTACCTGAAGTTGGTGATGTTTTAGAAGCTGGTGATGTCTTGGGTTCAGTAGAATCAGTTAAATCGGCTTCCGATGTTTATGCTCCAATCACTGGTGAAGTCGTCGCTATTAATACTAACTTGACCTCTGAACCAGGTTTGATTAATATTGACCCTCAAGGTGAAGGCTGGTTAGCTCAATTGAAAATTAATGCGCAGGATTTGGAATCGGAAGCTTTGTTAGATGAAACTGCTTACGATAATTCTTTAGATCATTAGATAATCCTAGACTAATTACCACTAGACCTTTAGGTCTAGTGGTTATGTCTAGTGATTATCTCATGATTACTCTATTACTAGATCTACGATTATATAACTTATATTATTTATACTCGAAACGTATATTCATCACCTTAAATAAATATTGATAAATTGCCATTGCTTAGGTTTATTATTAGATATTCTTTTGAAATTTTGTAGCGAGATTCAAAGGTTGATGATATTGATAGATTGAATGATACATCATGGGTTGATATTAAGTTTTGTTAGATATAACATTACGATTGATGATTGCTAGTCATGTGGTTCACCGATTGATGAAGGTTTGGGTTACTGGTAAGTATTATCCTTCTTACTAAATTCACTTGCAGATTATTTTGGATTAATTATTTGTTTTGGTGTCCATAAGTTATGATATATATCAAAAGGTAGACAATAAATATTGAAGTAACATTAGTTAGCAACACCATAAGTTAAGTCGTCAACTACGGTTGTTAAATTGATAATTCCCATTAATTCAAAATCTACATTAACCACAAAATCGTCACTATTTAATTAATCAATTGACTTTGTCACCCAGTTTGCTGGCGTACGATTGTACGATTGTTGGAATTACCATTGAAGACAGACCTAAATATTACAACAAAATTGAAAACATTCATTGAAATCATCAACCTTCTCAGATTTTTGGTGCTTGAGATAAGAGTCAAAAAAATAACGAGTCCATCTCGATTTCGTTTACGATTAAACGGAGACACTGTGGAACAGGGGAAGATTGATGATCTTTCTCAATTCAACCAATGGTATAGATTGGATATATTAAGAGAGTTATTTATCCGGTAGAAATAGTCCATTATATTGCTTCCACCATAAGCCATACGAAGTCATGGCAGTTTCGTGTAAATTTGATAATCTAATAAATGATTGAACAGTAACTTGAGATTACTGGATATGTTTCCAGAGAAGCAAGATATAGTCTTGGGAAATCTGGCTGTACATGCAAATACTTCTCTGATTCAATCTCGTTATCTCCTTTTATAACCCCAGCTTATTTTAAACAAACCAATAAATGTGGCATAACTAATTAGTAGACGTTGGGTATACATCTGATTAAGGTACTCTATCTCTTGGTTATATATATATATATCATGCTGGTATCTATTCTTTCCTATCTTGGCTGCAAAATTCTAATATAAAATATTGTATTGGCCAGAACTAATAAACTATGGACTACCTCGTAAGCCAATTTTCAGAAAATGCAAGTCTTGAAGACATGGTAGATCACTGGTGGTTAAATGGTAATTGATCTAGCTCTTGTTTGATATGGTCCTTCCCGTCAATTAGTTCCCACTATAGAACACCCTTGTAGTAATGATTTCTATTCTGGGCCCCTTTAGGGAAACTATACCAACCTACGGGGTATAAAATCTACTTCCAATCCATCTTTCTCCATATATCTTTATCATGAAGAACTCAATCGACAGAACCGAGCATGATTTCTATGTAGATCATTACACAAGGGTCATTAATCATTACTACGATAGTGGGTATATCCAATGTGGTGTTTTTGCACCCAAACCAATAAAACATCATGTAATTATGAATGCTACAACAATGAATGAAATAACAATGGATTTGATTAGGTTCAATGATTCATTTGGGTATAGTAATAGGATGGTTTGGACTAAGGTATGGGAGTATCCCCGAGATTAGCATTAATGAAAATTGCGCAAATGACATCTTTATAATTTAAATAGTTTTAAATAAACACACTGTATACTTTATCTAAACATCTAACTTAGATTTTGTTCCCTTCACAACCCCCAAGACGCAATTGGGAGTATATTTCTTAATAAAACTATCATCATGTAACATATCAAAACTTTCACTGGCATCTTTACCACCGTAGGTTAAGATTGATTGTTCACCACCAGGGTGTTCTTTTGTGAAATCAGATAAATCAACGACAACATTCTTTATTATACACCAACAATCACCTTTTTTATTATGTTTGGCAATTTCTTCTAATGAAAATTCCTTTTCGGGAATTGAAAATGCCGCTGGCTTTGATGGTGCTACCTCAGCAGGTTTCGAAGGAGCCTGAGAAGGAACTTGTTGTTTTTGTTCCAGTTCTTGTGAACCTCCACTGACAGAACCATTATTATCGCCAAAATCGATAATCACTTGTTTGTTATTTGGATCGATATGAAGGTTGATCATATTTAATCTCGAAGTAGCAGAAGATTTACCACTGCCAGTACTACCACCACTACCACTATCTCTAGTTAATTCTTGTAACGAATAACTAGCAGCTTCGTCAGCGGCTAATCTACCATATACCACACATGCTAATAAAGAAGATCCACCCAAACGATTGTGACCATGTACACCACCGGCCACTTCACCTGCAGCATATAATCCTTGGAATGGTTCATCGTCTTCAAACAAGACTTGCGATTTATCATTAATCTTGACCCCACCCATAGTAAAATGTAAAACTCGAGTTACGTACGACAAATGGTATCTAGCCGTAGGAGAATATTCAAAGGGTGTATTGGGGAAGAATTTCTTGTTATAAGGGTCTTTGCCTTCACCTTTGGCCGCTTTATTGTAGACATCCAATTGTTTCTTTAAATCCTGTTCGGAAATACCCAATTCTTGTAACAATTCCTTACCATTAATCGTCTTCATGAGATTTCTCGATTCGTAATGCTTTAAATGGAAGGCAAGGGGTTTTTCCGACTTTTCATTCAAGACTAATCTGATAGGTCCATTACCAGCTTTGTACTGTTTTTCCATTTCACCGGAGACAAAATCTCTGGTACCCAATTCATCGACAAATCTTTGTCCCTTATTATTAAACATTAATCCACCTTCACCTCTAAGCGCTTCA
>JAXQKE010000173.1:0-38263 GCA_037042355.1 Candida sp. Y128-05E | reverse complement strand
AATCAGAAAAGTACTTGGTTGTTAATAAACCGATATTTCACTCATATTTACATGCATTACCCATTTATTGATGAAACTAAATTCAAGGAACAATGTGAGGCGTTGATTGGAAAGGAGGAGTACCTTGTCCAACCACTACCTTTTGTCAAGGCAGAAAAAAAATTGGATTTTGCAATATTAGGGCTCTTACTAATTGTTTTGCGAATGTCATATTTAAGTTTATTTTCTAGTGTCGCGCAGTTGCATGATGATGGTTTACCTGAAGCTGATATCAAAAGAGTAACCTTACAATTCTTGATTGAAAACCCAATCAATATAGACGTTATCGACGTTGCACAATTATGTCTCAGTCAATTTAATTTAACCCGAGGCATTAATATGGCGATTATGCAATTGGCTCTATACGATAGAATATACCGTACCATAGCACCGGAGGATGGAGAAGGTGCAGACGGCGGGGACTCCATGATTATGAATGCGCTGTTGATTCAAATGGCACGTTCTATAGGTTTACATCGTGAACCAGATTTATTTCCAGACAATTGTAACGATATCAAAATCAATAATCTAGGTAGAAAAATGTGGTATTTTTTGATTATCATGGACTACACTAAATGCCTAAATGATGGGTCATCATGTAATATTCATCCAGATTCATTTGATACAAAACCTCCATATTGCTCATTAAAAAATGCCAATTGTCTCAATTTCGATCTCGAACGTAACGCTTGCCAAGGATTTGCAAGCTGTGCTTCTGGTGCCATTGTATCAATGCACAAATTGATTTCATTAATATCGAAAGTTAAAGGTAATGTGAGTATTGCTGAGTTGAGTGAAGTTCTGAATTCGATGGAAAATTTTCATTCAAAGGGATTTGGCAAAGTTCTCGGTCAAATATATGATACTGATTTATCGGTCGATGAATTGTATAAAAGAGCCTTGGGTATGAAGATTTATTTTACAGTCAATTTTGTTGCGGTTTCCATAAATTTTCATTTATTTAATTACTATGAACGAAGAAGAAACGTTGATGCTGCTTACTATTACATCAAAAATATATTTGAAAGAGCAGTCAGAGATTTAATGCCATTTTATTTTGCATTCCTTGAAAGAAGTAATGCAATATTTAAAAATTTGACTGACTTACCAGTCACACCCGGATTTGAGCAAATGATACATAAGTCTTTATTGGTTTTGACATCAATCTATATTAGAGTGAACTTTTCTATTGCTCAATATACGGCGTACGAGGGACACAGCATGAAAATGATGGCTGATGAGAAATTTGCTGAATACTTTGGGAAATTGAATCATTTCAAGAAAGTATTGTATAGAGCAATATCTGTTTTTAGTGGGCTAATTGGACGGTTAAGTCATAGATATTATTATGCTTGGAGGGTTAGTAAAGGTCATAAGTATGTCTGTAACTACATCGAAAACAGTGATTTCATTGTCAAAAATAAGGATTCGGTAGATAATACTGAGTTTAAGTTTACTACAGAAATGCTTGATGAGATTATCTCAATAGTGGAGACTTCATTATCTAAAATAAAAGATATTAAAAAGAACGGTGTGAACAATGAAGGAGAGCCAGTTGTTGTGAGCAATACCGAGGAAACGAAAGATGACCTATCGAAACTGAGAATGTCAGACACATCACCATCTGTTTCTAGTTCATCCAGCGATTCATTCGATAACAAATCAAATGAAGAAATAGATAGAATGTGGTTACAGCTAATGACAAATAAGAAAGTGACTGATGTGAATGATTGGACAAATAATTTGAGTTTTACGGAAGGAAACATGCCTCCTGGGGCCGAGAATAGTCGAGATCGATATTATGATAATAATATTCAGCAACCGTTTCAAACAACGAGCTTTGGGCCCCAAGTTGATAATAATATGAATGTTGATGGCGGAGTTCGAAATTACACTTATTCTGCAAATATGATTAGCGATTTATTTGATGGATTACCTGTCGATGAAATATTTCGCGAATTTACCTGATCATGGTTAAGACAATTGTTTGATTTTGGATGTTTAGTTTTATATGTTTTTGGTTGTTTTTATAAACGTATAAATGTATATATATTTTCTTTCTGTTTTCAATGTAGTTCCCAAATGATTATTGATTTATCAACGGGACTTTTAAAAAGCAAAATATGACCCGATGAAGTATAAGCATTAATACATAGCCAACTCTCATTGAATAAATCCTGCAAGTATTTACCAGAAATAGTTATATAATGATTCAAAGTTAAGGACATTTGTGGGGAAGATTCAGAAGTCGGTACTTCGTAAGTACTCAAATAATCATCCGTATCATTATTGATTAGCAATTGGTTTGAATTCATGTTCAATAATATTAAATATTCATACAACTCAAGTAAATCATCATTTTGATTGAAAAGTGGTGATAAGTTCAAATTTGGATTTAAGGCTTGTGATTTATGAGTAGGTTGAATGACATTAGAGTCTGTAGGTATATTGGTGATGATATCACATTTGTTGAATATAGTTTGTAAAACATATTTCACTTGCGGTTTAATACCAGTTGATAAATTGATTTCTATTGAATGAGAATAATTAACATAATGTTTTGCCCCATGCCCTATTTTGCTATGCTTGAGTTTCTTTACTATACCTACATCCGACAAGCTCGGTATAGATTTGTAAGATTGTTCATGTAAATAAACTTTCAAAATATTATTCTTTAGTATTAGTTTATTTAGATGGAAAACTTCAGAATTTGTATGTCTATCAAATGAAGGCGTAGCTTCTAGATAACTATCGGCATTTCTCTTGTTTATTATCTCATATAAATCTCCACTGTTTGTCAATTGACTTAAATGGTATTTGGTCAAATCAAGATTTATGTGGGAATTTATGTCAGATATTATGTATAAATCCGTTAATATCGGATATTTATGTAATATCTCAGCTGGAAAATTACCAGGTTGACATATCGTGACTTTACAATTGCTAACCATGGTTAAATCGTCTCCTACATTAGTCTCATCGCACCCTGGGTATAACCATATCAACACTCCTGTATATAATCAGTAGTAATGAATTTGACTAACTTCGCCAAATAGCTTTGGGATTGATAGAAATAGTTACTCGAAGACAAAAAACTCTCTCAAACTCATTGCCAGAGATCTTCATTTAATGGTACTCAAAAATAGCAAAAGTATATTTCATCTGCAAATCCAAGTTGTTTCATATTGATACATTAACACAAGGTAGAAGAAAAATTAAAAAAATAGTGAAGGATGCGAGGTTCGAACTCGCGCGGACACTGTCCAGTAGATCTTAAGTCTACCGCCTTAGACCACTCGGCCAACCCTCCATTTGTTATTTTTAAATTTTCACTGAGTATTGATGTCACATTCTAGGATGGTGTATGCAGGATGGTTTTTTTAACTCTGGTTATTGAGCCAATATCTATATCTAATCTGGCTCAGTGAGAGAACCTTGCTGTGGATCTGGTTCTGAAGAACTTCCTCCACATAAATACCTATTATTATGGTATAATCAAACTTTAAGTCATGGCTCTAAATGAAAATATCATCGTGCAACCGAAAGACGATAAAAAGAAATCAACTTGAATGAGCGTTATATTGCAAACTATGTTACTATAGCGGGAGTTTTGTATCTACTATATGGCATATTTCTATTTCTTTTTACTGTATTACTAAACCTATTGACTTGAAATGAAAAATTCTAAGACAAGTTATTGATGACTCAAGTAAATGCCGTATAATCTTCCTTACATAATTTTGCTCTTAGGCTTTTCCCGTATTTGTAGAATGCAAATGGTATTGGAATCATGGCCAATGAAATAAATGCCAATAAAAATGATGCCCAACGTAAACCTAATTTATCATACATTTGTGGAGTGAAAAGAGGGAATGCACCACCGGCAAACGATCTAATGAAAACCTTGGTTGCTAAAGCACTAGCAGCATATTTAGCATAAGTATCGATAATGTAATTATTTAATGAATAATAAATCAAAACCATACCATATCCAAATGCAATACCTGAAGACGCCGGACCTACCCAGATGATTTCGGAAGAAGAAGTAGCACCCAAAATGAAAAGGGCAATACAAGGGAATGGACTGCCAATCATCGCTCCAATTAATCTATCTTCCGGTTGAGGTGGTCTTTGTTTAATTAAAACAGCATATTTCTTTTCTAAAATTGGAGTTGTAGTTAATGCTAAACCAGCTCCTATAATGATTGGAATGAACATTAACCCGATAATATTATCTTTATAACCGTATAATTCTGAAAATATGACTGGATAAGCAAAGAAAAATGCATATAATAACGAATAAATCAAAGCAATAAATGCACACACTAAATCTAATACTGGTTCGGTAATAATGAAATTCAATGGTCTAATTAAACATTCATTAATCAACTCTTTTAAAGTTTGGGGAGTTAATTCTTGTTCTGTCATGATTAAGTCATTACCAGTTTCCTGCCTTAATTTCTCGGCTCTTTTCTTTAAGATGACTGGTGCATATGTTTCGGGTATTAATCCAATCAATATCCACATAACACCGGCAAATGCCATGTTAACCCAAATCATTAAATCGTATCTATTTGTCCCCACTGAAATAAATCCATTAACAATACCTCCCAACACTGGACCTGAATATGGAGCGAATGAGAAAAATGCAATTGCTAAAGATCTGGTTTCATTATGTAAATCAACCAAGGAAGCACCAACGTTAGTCAAAGCAGAAGCAGCAAAAACCCCTGATAATAAACGACAAACCAATACCGTTTCAATATTTTTTGCCAATGCACAAGGAATATTAAATATGACATAAAGACCGAACGAAATAATATAAACTGGTCTTCTCCCAATTTGTTCGGATAATGGAGCCCAAACCAACGGACCCACAGCAAATCCAAACACCATAAGCGACACAGAAAGGGTCGAAACTACTGAGCTGACTCCAAATTGTTCTTCTATGGTGAATAGCCCCCCGGCTAGACAAGACGAACCATATGCTGCACATATACCAAACATTGACAATACAATAGTATAGTACCATCTTAAAGTTGCATTCCAATTATGAGGATTATCCAAATCCCCAGGTAAAAAAGTGACTAACTGAATATCTAGTTTATCTAGTTTTTCATCAAGAGTTTTATTTGTTTTAGATCTCCCTAGTGATTCTAACAATTGCAATGGCACCAATCCAGTTTCTGTTTCCATAGTATATTCTTCTGGGAAAATTGGATCATCGACAGGGGCTTTATTCACTGCAGGTGTTGGTATAGTTGAGAAAATCCCTTTTTCAACTAAAGACTTAATGGTTTCTGTTCTGGTAACAGTCAAATCATTTCTTGATTTTGTAGATTGGACATTTGAATATATAGATTGAATATCTTGATTATCTTGATATAGAAATGTGGGTTCTATCTCATTGGATGAGTCTGAAGAATTTGTTTCTATTTTGTTCATTGACATTGTTTGATGATGTTAAAATAGAATGGAAACATCATCCTTATATACTTCAGCGTCTTCTTATTCCTAAACGGTTATCTGGAATAAATATATTATGAGCCCTTTCTCGGAATCGGATTTTGCAACCAAAAATAATTCTTAATTTGACATTGAAGATGTAGAAGAAGCCGGCGATTGCACTATTAACAAGAGGTATATTGAAATGGCTTAGTATCGAAGTATATATATCATAAGACAATATAAAAGAATTTTCACTCAGATAGTCTGCCAATTGCAACTACCTCATAAACTTTCGAAATGCGAGAGTCGTATTTGTTTTGAGTCATTTTCCGACGAGATCTAAAAGATACAAGGGCAAAAAGAGGCGCATGTTGGATTGATCGTGTATTAATTATTGATATATGATTAGTGCGTTGTAGTACATAGTGGCCATTTATTAAGGTGACATGTTTGCAAGCTTGCTATTTGTATCTTTATTATCGTTTAGATGTGGAAAAAAAAAATTACTGGTAGTTGAACATTAGTTCTGTTTGTTTTTGGTTGTTTTCTAGAAATATATCTAGTAGTCTTGGTTCTCTGTCTTCAGCCGTTTATCCATCCAGCAATCGTTCGGATTAATATGGATTATACGCAGGATATATTCATTTCCGTATTTTATCGCGGATATCCAGAAAAGAAAATGACGCAATTGACAACTATAGTGGTAGCGCTGATACAACAAGGTTAACCTATAAACTACACAAGCGCCTTTGATTAATATTTATAAATGCAGTTAAGTAAAACCCAGTAGAGAATTGGTAGAGTGTGTTTTATGTTTATTCCCACACTATCTAAAGATACTTCTCAATTTGTTCTGATTTTAATTTTTGCAGCAAAATTACAAAATTCTTGATTTAAATGGAATACCAATTTTGTCGAAGTTGATATCACAGAGATACAAGATTCTTTATTGCTTCATTTATTTCTTCAAAAGCTATACACAGTTAACTCCTGGGTACCATGGTCAACATCACTGAGCTACTAAGTCATTTTTACACGGTTATGATATCGCGGTTGATCACACGATCATACCGTATTTTCTGCTATTCATTCTCTCCAATAAATTTACATATATTAAACTGAATTATATAGAATTATATACAAGGTTATTAATTAAATAGGTCTTAAACCGTGCAATAGTGTATTTTTAATGAAATCTTCACTAGAGATTTACCCGCTAATCCAGAAATTTTTGTTTGCACCAATTTTTTATTACTTCAAAATCAACTTTTTCTTTATTTTTTTTTGAAGGCTTAGTTGTTGTTGGTAGTTGTGATATACTATGTTAGAGATACTTTACCTCCTCTATTGTTCTCCAAGATTTAATTCCGTGTTTAAAAATAAATATTTTGGTTGCAGTCATGTGACTTGAGATGTATTTTCAACATTTTCCAAATAGTAGAATAGAACATATACGCTATGATCGATCTCCTAGTCACACTAGTGCCGTCGGTGCTTTGGATCTTGTATCGATGTGTGCGGATACTATCCACTCCCACAAAGGAGTTGATGGACGATTTACAGATCGAAATACCCAATTCTCCAACTATCTGCATCGATTGCATTCAAGACAATATGGCAATCATTCATTGGGACGTTGTACGCGACGATTTACTAAGTTATATTTTGGTAGTAGATGATTTACAAATAACACGAATGACGACGACTTCGTGCAAATTAACTAATCTTGAGGTTGATAAATTATACAAGATTGAAATCATTGCTGAAAATTCGTTAACAAATTTTAAAAATCAATCTATGCCGATATATTTACAATGCTTGAATGAGGAAATCGATGACGATGTGGTTGAAACAAACGATGACATTATCCCCGTTCTGAATACTGATGTAGATATTGAAAAAATTACGATTCACGAAATTAAATCAATTACATCTACTGACATTTTGAATGATTATTTGAACAGTTTTCAAGTTGAATTAAATCGTACAAACCAGGAAATTAGTAATTTCAAATCATATATTAATTCGGAGACTATTGAATTAAACAAGCAATTGAATTTATACAAAATAGAATTTGATCAAGAATTCGATTCAAAGGCTAAAAAGGAAATTGACGTTAAATTAATTGAAAAATCGAAACATGAATTGTCTTATTCAAAATCAAAGTTGAACGCGCAAATCACGACTATCCAGTCTTCAATTGATTCACATAATAATAAACTAAGTCATCATCAAGCAAAACTTGATAAATTAAATCTTCAAAAAGAGTCATTAATCAAGAATGAGAAGGTTGAAATTGATAAAATTGCATTACAAATTGATAAAGTTAATTCAAAATTGCTGAATAATAAAAAAATCAATCATGATACCGAGGATAATTTGAAACAGTTGATTAATGAAAAGAAAGATTTATCCCAACTTGTAAATAAAGTGAAACCAGAGATTGATTTCATTAATACCCCGGCGCTGGATTCGACAGTGTCGTCCATTTTTACCAAATCAGGTACTATTCAAAAGCAGGTTTTAGAATCAATCAACAAAATTTACGAAATTATCCCTTCGTGGCAAGCAGATTTGCATCGCGAAATTGAGTCTTATCAATTTGAAGATTTAAAATGGAAAAATACATTCAAATTGGAAATTAAGAAATTTGTTAATTTACAAAATTCAATTGAGTTGATGAAATCGAATCTTGATCCCAATTATCAGCCTAACAAAATCACCGAATATCAAGCATCGATCGATTTTGGAGGGTTTGGCAATGCATTACCCAAACCAAAATCAAAAACTCGGAATTTTTCACCTCCAATCGATGAGTTGAATTTCCATAATCATTATGAACAGGTTTATTCGCAACAGGACAATGCCTATCAAATGGAAGATCCGATCGACCGATCATTTTCTCCTTCAAATTCAATGATGCAAACCATCTCGCAGCCCGATATATTTGGTACTCCCAATGATGTTTATCCCATGCAAAACGATTTTTATCAACCAGATATGTTTCCCCCCAATTTGCAACTGAGTGATTTATTCCTGACCCCGAGTATAAGTCATGGTGCAAGCCCCAGTATCCACAATGCCACCAGTTCAATCTCGAATTTACAGCAGCCAATAACCAACATCAATACTCCGCCAATCAACATCAATACTCCACCAATAATTAACACTAATGCACCCTCAAATCAATATTATAGTAATAATACTTATAATAATCTGAATCTTATACCCAAGGGGGATTTGAACGGGATGTTCTATCGCTTGACGTCGCCCGAATTACCAAATGCTAGTCTCGTGAATATTATTAAAAGTAATGCTACTACTGGTAATAATCAAAACCACAACAATCACAACAATCATATCAATATCACGAATAGCAACACTAACAACCATAACAACAATGCACCTTCCACGATGTATAATCCATTACCTACAAACCTAGCCCTCAATGGGTTATTCAACAATAGTAACGTGCTGTTGAACCAAGGGCCCAATTTGAGAAGTACGTCGCCATTACCTGAGTATGCTAGTAAAGGAATCTGGAACGATCAAGGTACCAATCATGCGCGGAACCTATCGTATGAGATTATGGACAATAAGAATAAGTTCCAGCCATTTAATATTTCCAACGAATTGGAAAGAAGTAGAAGCAAGAATAATTAACTGGAGGGAAAAAGTAAAGTATGGTTATATAGTTTGAATATTTCAATTCAAGGATATTTGCCTAGAAACTTGTAGCAAAGACATAAGTAAGAGCTAAATTGAAAAATACTCGAAAAGTGCTACCTCAATAGATCTATCTGCAATTGGTAATAAAATAAGAAAGGAAACAAACAGACGAATTTTTATATATTAATTTAAAGCCTCAAAGAATCAGTTAGCTCGGACTACATGACAAAGGTCGGTGAATATACAGAAATGACTATAAACGACAATCTAAGAACCCAATTTCGAAACAACATGGAGTTACAGTTAAAATATACGAGCTTAAAATAACGCCGCAGTTTACACCTCCAGTAAATGGACAGTATTCAGTAAACCCCGTTGTGGCGTTTTCCAAAACATAAAAAAATTTCAGTTTAGGTAAAATGGATAACCCTTAGAAGAAAAATAGCCAAATAACCATCGCAGTTAGCGATGATTTGTATAATATCTCTAGTTACGTACAAAGGACCCATATGAAGGTCATAACCGATGACTAACAATATTACTCATCGTTATTTCGTGTGGTTGAAATTAATTTCAACGGTCGCCCTGCATATATCTCCATTTGGAAGGAAAAAGAAATAAAAAGAAGAGTTAGTCACCAACCGGAGTTTGAAGAAACTGTTTCAAGCCGATGCTACTTCCTGCATCATCTAGCGGTAAGCAACCTAAGAAAAATCACTCAGAATTATTAACACCACTATAAACAACCACAAGAGCGGTATCTTCGTCTATTCTTCCTGTTTGGTCATTATTAATCAATAGTTGATGATGGTTTATTTCTCCACTTTAAATGTTGGGACCGATTTCTTCCGTGTAAGTTTTCAACTTATTTTCGGTTACTAACGGAAGGGATGTCAAACTGCATAAAGTTAAAATGCCGTAACTATAATTTCCTAAAATAATTTATAAGCGGCTTTTCGCTTATTTTTATTTATAACACCGACAGACCAATTTCGCCTCTCTTCTTCTTTTTCTTTTTCAACGTTTAACTATATACTTTAAACTTAAACATGACTTCAGACGAAGAAAACTTTCCCACAGCTAACGAATTCAGATCGGACACATTCACCGTGCCCACCAAATCAATGGCCCAGGCCAGTTTATCCACCACATACGGTGATTCTGTATACAAGGAAGATGCCATGACCTTGGAATTGGAATCGAAAATGTGTACGT
Source organism: Candida sp. Y128-05E (assembly GCA_037042355.1). Classification (NCBI taxonomy): domain Eukaryota; kingdom Fungi; phylum Ascomycota; class Pichiomycetes; order Serinales; family Debaryomycetaceae; genus Candida; species Candida sp. Y128-05E. Next base: position 27,892 of record JAXQKE010000173.1, on the reverse strand, counting down.
TGACTGGTAAACCAGCTGCCTTGTTTTGTGTTTCCGGTACCATGTCAAACCAAATTGGTTTGCGAGTCAACTTGGTCCAGCCTCCATACTCCATCCTTTGTGATTATCGTGCCCACGTATACTTGCACGAAGCCGGTGGTTTGGCCAGTTTATCTCAGGCCATGGTTGCTCCTGTTATTCCTGAGAATAAAGCTTACTTGACTTTGGACGATATTATCAATAATTACACTCCCGATGATGGTGATATCCACGCCGCTCCTACCAAGGTTGTCAGTTTGGAGAATACCCTTCATGGTATTGTTACCCCATTTGAAGAACTTGAAAAAATCAGTCAATGGTGTCGTGAGAATAATATCAGATTACACTTGGATGGTGCTAGGTTGTGGAATGCCAGTGCCGAAACTGGTGTCTCGATCAAAGAATATTGTAGTTTGTTCGATTCGGTTTCCCTTTGCCTTTCCAAATCTTTGGGTGCTCCCGTAGGTAGTATCTTGGTTGGGGACGTCCCATTTATTAATAAAGCCAACCATTTCAAAAAGCAAGTCGGCGGTGGTATTAGACAAGCCGGGATCTTGACCAGTATGGCTATAGTCGCCATTGATGAAAACTTCTCCAAATTGACCCAGGGTCACAAATACGCCAGATATATCGCCGATTTCTGTCAAGAAGAAGGTATTGCTTTAGCTAGTCCTGCCGATACCAATTTCGTGTTTATTGACTTGAGGAAGAATAAGATGAATGACGAATTGTTGATTAACTTGGCCAAAAAGGCCGGTTTGAATGTCATGGGTGGAAGATTGGCCTTCCACTGGCAGAACAACTGGGAGTGTGTAATGAAGTTGAAAGAAGTGATTATGGAATGCTGGCAAGATGCCCAAGTTAACCCGTTCGTGGGGAAGGTTACTAAAAAGATGTACAATTACGACTTGATGAAGCAGCAATTGGAACAAAAAGCTTAGCTGAAAGCGAAGCTTAAATCTTGAATACCAGATGGGAATTACGCCCGAACAACCAAATATAAAAAGTAAGTCTATTTACTTATATTTGGTTCTACGGTTTAATTTCTGGTGGCCTCTTGATGTTCATTGATAAAATAGAAAAGAAAAAAAAAAATAAAAATGTAGCAGCTTTGCTGCTACAATGTGAATTGGAAACATGGAGACATGTAAATAAGCATCATAGCTGAAAGCTATGATAAGAAGAAATAGAACAATGAAATTGAGTTTTATTATCTTCATGAATAATAATCATTTAATGAGAAGATACGACAAAGCATAATCATATTTAATATGAGAAGATACGACAGCATAGTTATAATAATAACCCTGATAGAATAGCATAATCATATGGATATATGAGAAGATAATAGAAGTTTATAGTGAACTTTGTAATATATAACTAATTAAAATTTTGTAGAAGGATGTGAGTGCCAACAAAAGCAGACACACGATTAGGGTAGTTTTAAAATTAGTGTAGGGATTTAATGATTTATCACCCTGTTCCTCGTTATCGAATCAAATTTTGGTTTCTATAGAGTCTGCGGAAATCTAAATCCTATACTGAACTCTTGTTAAGTTATATATACTTAATAAATTAACTACTACAAAAGATCCATCAGTTGTAAGGTAAGACTTGAAAAGGTAAACATTGAAAAAAGAGTTGCCCCAAAATCCCAACTTTTATTTCCACATGACCATTGTTAACTCTGTAACAAATGCTGATGACCAAAACACCATAACATGTCGGTTTAATACGTGTAAAGATCCACATGGTCTAGCTACACGTGGTAGTACTAGTTGTTTTATAAAGAAGAGACAAAATTTCTGTGACTCCAGTTTTTTTTTCTGACCTGGGAGTGCACAGAGGCTGTCACTAAATTCATTCACATGAGACGGAATTCATCACGATCATCTTTGGAATCAATACCAGGAAGTATGATTTCAGATGATGAAGATTATGAAGACGATAGTCGTTTCTATTTGAAACGATCAGATTCAACATCTTCTGTTAGTTTCCTAGATGTTTCTAAATTGTTAATTATCAATGATTTTGATTTTGGTTGGAACATAAACAACGTTTCTGAATCAACCAAGAAGAAATTCCAAGAAATGAAGAGTAAAACGAAATTGAAATTCAATAATTATCCCAAAAAGAAAAAAATTGACGATTTAATCAAATTTACTGATAATTTTAATAGTAAACTTACCAAATTTGATCAGAAAATTCATCAACAATTACAATCTTCAAATACCGAAAAGGCGTTTTATGCCTTGGCATTGACGCTAATCGCTTTTGCGGGGTTTATCATTGGAAAATATCCGACATATTTCCCGGTATTTCATACAGTCATCTTCTCAGTCTTAATGCCAATCAGATTCTATACCTATTTCAAATTATCGTTTAATTATTATCTTGCCGATTTATGTTACTATGTCAATTTGTTAGTCATGTTGTTTATATGGGTGTTCCCAGACTCGCCCATGCTTTTCATTGCTGTGTTTAGTTTATCTTTAGGTACATTGGCCTGGGCAGTTATCACCTGGAGGAATTCACTCGTATTACATTCGATCGAAAAAACTACCAGTTCATTTATTCACATCATGCCTCCAATCTCATTGTTTGTCATTGTTCATGAATTGCCCAAAGATTACCAGACATTACGATTCCCAGGAGTTGTGCAAGTCGACCAGTGGAATTTTTCACGAGGGATTTTTATCACCTCAATATTTTATACCGTATGGCAAGTAGGCTATCATTATTTCATCACCATTCGTAAGAAGGACCAAATTCTAAAGGGAAAGGTTACCTCCTTTAGCCATTTGAAAAATGCCAAAAAGAATTCTCCTTTGGGAAGGTTTGTCAATGGATTACCCTACAATTGGATGCAGATTCTTGCATTCACTTTAATTCAATTTGGTTATCAGTTGTTAACCATGGTGTTTTGTCCCATCTGGTTCAAATATAAACATCTCTGTGCCATATTTGTCACGTTTATCTTCAGTTGGGCCTGTTACAATGGAGCCACTTACTATATCGATGTTTTTGGTAAACGTTACGAAAAGGAAGTTAATAAATTGAAGGAAGAAGTTAAACAATTACAAGAAGCCAATGAAAAGTTCCAATATTCTCCAATTACTAGACCACAGAGTTTTCATGAACATCAGAATATTGGCAATTTCACCTTGGATAATTTGAGCAAAGATGAATTAAATAAAGAAAACGTCACGGTATTAATTGAAGAGAACGAAGTTCTGCCTAAAGCAGTCTCTTCAGGTATTAATCCTTTATAAGTACTGGTATTTATAGTTGTTTGTTTTTTTGTATAGAATTCTTAAATTATATTTTTTAGGGGTTACCCGCAAGTCTCAATTTTTCATTGGTAAAGATTTTCAATCACTGTAGTATCAACTCTTGTGCAACCTCTATACATGTTCAGGAATACATTCAGCATATCAAGGGGGAGACTGTTCAGTTCCTCTTGTAAAGTATTACAAGAATCTCAAAAAAATGGTAAAATTGATAAACATTTACAATTTTTATCGAAATATTACACACCAGAATTATTGCAATCGATCAAAATCACTGAATCTTTGTATGATGCTCAACAAATCCTCGACTTGAAATCAAAAGGGTTTAGATCTAAGTCGAAAGTTGCTCCTAGAGATGAAGACAGTGATTACAGTTTGAATGATCCAAAATGGGATGAACCTATAATTTACCCAAACCAAGCTAGTAATAGAACTCCATACCCAGAAATCCCCGGGGTTTCCAGTGCTGACAGATCTGATTTGAAAATAAGATTTCTGCCTGAAGTTGAAAAGAAAAAGTTTACCAATTCAAAGGGAGCCATGTACAGAAGTTTGGCTGAGTTGACTGGCTTGGATGAAAAATATATCAAAGGATTATACACCAGACCCATTATATTGAAGAGGGTTTCATTACAGACAGCCAAGGGTAAGATCCCTAACTTCTTTTGTTTATCTATAGTTGGTGACAAAAAGGGTACTTTAGGTATTGGTATTGGGAAATCAAGAGATGGTATGAGAGTGGCCATCACTAAATCGCATTGGAATGCAGTCAAGAACTTAACCGCTATTCCAAGATACGAAGAACGTACTATTTTAGGGGATATTGAATACAAATTCCATGGGGTTAAATTGTTCATGAAACAAGCTCCAATGGGTTCCGGTTTAGCAGTTCATCCAAAGATTTTTGAAATGTGTGAAATGGCCGGTATCAAGGATTTGAGAGGGAAGGTTTACAAATCGCGAAATCCATTATTGGTTGTTCAAGGGTTCTTCGAAGCATTGACTAAACAAAGATCGATCGAAGACTTAGCTGCCGCCAGAGGTAAAAAGATTGTTGATTTGAGAAAAGTCTATTACTCTAATTAAACATGCTCAGTGTTTACCTACCAACTTTACTAGTTATTATGTAATTTTAGATACTTCAATACACTTGTACATAACAATGAAGCCAGGCTTTATAATCTTCCAATCTCTAGTTTTTCACAAGACAATTATAAAGATGACACAATTGTTATTGTGTTCTCTTTAAATTTAGAATCAAACCTTATTCAGACATTCTTTTATTAGAATTCGTAATATTTTTCCGAGGTTATATTGATTACGAAGTGTACGGCGGTGCAAAACGCTGAAAACACAAAACTTCTGCCACACTTCGGATAAATAGGTCTTTGTTATCAATCTATACTGATCTTCTCCATTATCTGGTCAGGTGAATGTCGAGATCAGCGCCGGTGATTTGTAAAATTTGAAAATCATGTAGCTGCAAAAAGTAAATTGTATTGAGAATCAAATCTGTTTCACACAAGGTAAAATAGTATAGTGAAAGCCAAACTAATTCAAAACTACAGGACTATCATCTACAACCTTAGATCTTTAGTTACCTATCAAAATTGGTGGAATAAGAACCATTTTATGATTTATATGAAATCTCTTATCTATATACAGGACTCTTGTTATTTTTTGCCACAGACAGAAGCAGCTTCAGTTATCGACTGGTTATCTATTTGATTGTTTAACTGGGATACTATAGGAAATGGTAGTAGATACAGCATACTACGATCTATTGGGATTACAGGCTACGGCCACCTCTTTAGAGATCAAAAAAGCGTATAGAAAAGCCGCTATAAGGTTACATCCCGATAAGAACCCTAACGATCCACAAGCAGCAGCAAAGTTCCAGGAAGTGGGAGAGGCATACCAAGTGTTAAGTGATGATAAGTTAAGAGCGAAATACGATAAATTTGGTAAACAGGAATCTATACCCCAAGAAGGGTTTGAAGACCCGGCTGAGTTCTTCAATATGATCTTTGGTGGTGAAGCATTTAAAGATTGGATTGGTGAATTATCATTATTGAAAGAATTATCCAAATCAGCTGAATTAAGTGGTTATGGTGATGAGGAAGATAAGAAGGATGAAAAGAAGGAAGATGTAAAACATGAAGAGGAACCAACCAAAACATCTACTTTTACTACAGAACCAATTAGCAAATCTCAAGAATCAACATCATCATCTTCTTCTTCTTCAGTACCAGCACCATCTAATAATCAATTATACTTAACCGAAGAGAGCCATGGTCATTTGACTAAAGAGGAAAATGATAAAATTGAAGCCGCCAAAAGAAAAGAAGAGTTGGATAAATGGGAAGAAGAATGTAGAATCAAGAAATTGGAAAATAGAAAAGAATTGGCTGAAAAGTTGGTGGATAAAATCTCATTATATACCGAGACCGATATGGCGGATGATGTTGCCCGTTCGTTCCAAGAAAAAATGAAATACGAAGCCGAATCCTTGAAAATGGAAAGTTTTGGTTTGGAAATTTTGCATTTATTAGGTTATATTTACAAAACCAAATCAAAGATATTTTTGAAGAATCAAACCTTGTTTGGTTGGGGAGGATTCTGGACATCAATGAAGGAAAAAGGTGGAGTTGTAGCGGACACATTCAAAACAGTAACATCAGCTTTAGAAGCACAGAAAACTATGCAAGAGTACACTAAAATGCAATAAGATAATGAATTCCATGCAAAAAAAGAAGCCGAAGACGAAGCGGTTGCTCAAGATGCAAAATTAGCTGCAGAAGATGAAGTGGAAAAATTAGAACAGGAATTGGAAAACATAAAGAAGGAAAAAGCTGCAGTTGATGATAAAACCAAAGATTCTGACAAGAATGTCGTCCCAGAAAAACACACTGCCGAAGAATTGGCCGAAATGGAAAAATATTTAATGGGAAAAGTCTTAGCTGCCGCATGGTCGGGGTCTAAATTTGAAATCCAAGGTACAGTAAGAGGTGTATGTGATTATATTTTGGATGACAAAGACGTCGACATTGAAAAGAGAATTGCCCGAGCCAAAGCATTAAGGCTAATTGCGGATGTGTTCATTAATGTTACTAGGTCAGAAGACGAGGCCGAAGAGGCGAGAGTGTTTGAAGAATTGGTTGCTGAAGCCAGTAAGAAACGAGAAAAGAAGAAGAAAGTTGATCCTGAAGATGTTACCGATATATAGAGATAATATTTGATAATGCCTAATGAACTTGATATTCACTAATGAGATTTATTTATACATGTGAATTAGTTTTTTAATATACATACATTAGAAAGATGATAAACTGTAGCTAATTGATGTTATCATACAACCACCTTGTTAAATCATTCCTATAAATTGCCCTTTGTAGAAATGGCTCTAGATCTGTTGACAATGGCACACGTCATAATAATTGTGGCGCTATATATATAGTTGAAAGTAAAACAAGTAATTTCTCTTTCTTTGGCATGGAATATATCACTACATTAGGAGAAGACCACAAGCCTTCCCATGAGTCTGCTTACGGTATAAAATACGTAGAACCAATTGAGTTTTACGATTTCCATATCTATTACTTTGCTAGAAATGATAAATCAAGAACCGAAGCATTTGAATTGTTAAATAAATTGTTGGTCGATTTCCCTGAATATGCTGCAGAGGGATCAATAATTGTCAAGAAACTTCGCAACGATACAATCATTGGACCCCATCCTACGCAATTTTGGGAAGTTGATGTTAAACGGCCTGAAGTATTTGTCAGACTTTTGGGGTGGTTTCAATTGTATCATGGAAACTTGTCGGTATTGATCCACCCACAAACAGGCTACGATTTGAAAGACCATACCGACAGGGCATTATGGTTGGGTGAAAAGCTACCAATCCTAACCGACATATTTCCTACGGAACCCGGGTCGGTTCCCCCATTTGGAAGACCAAATAAATGAGATTATTTATTACACATATATACTATTATTATTATCTAATTAGAATCCAGCTTCCTTCTTGAACTTGTCTAATCTCTTTTGATGGTCTTGGATGAATTTGATGACCTTCTTTCTGTTTTCACGCAAGATTTCGTTACCAGTGACATCGATGGAATCCAATTTCATCAATTGTTTTAATAACATTTCTTCGTAGTACTTGTACTTGAATTCCACATCTTCTGGTTTCAAAGACTTGTAATTGGTGATATAATCATCGATTTCAGGGATATAGTTCGATTCAACAAAATCTAAAATCGATTGAATATCTTTATTAGCCTTTTGAGCTTTGGATAACTTCTTCTTTTTCTTCTTTTGTTTAGGAGTTGGAGCAGGGGTGGATGACTTGAATAACTTGGTCGTTATCAAGATTACGGCCAAGGCAGTCACAGTCAAACTAATAGTTATACTATTAAACCTCAAGTTCTTGAAATCACTAATGATTTCTTGAGTGGAAGTCGTTTGCAACTTGTTGATAAACGATTGGTACTCTTGAGGAACCGACGCTTTGAGCAAATCAACATATTCCACAACCTCTTCAACGCTCCCTGGCAACTTGGCCTTGAACTTGTTAAGTTGGCCTACTAAACTATCCATTACCTCTTACTATTTATTATCTAATAGCTAAAACTTCTATTATCTACACCTTCCACTTGTTTTTGTTGTTGTTTGATCTCGCCCGAAGAAAGGATCTTTCCTGCAGACAATCAAAAATAATAAGCTGCAAAATTAACAAAAATCAATTTAATACAACCTAAAACAGGTGGAAGGGGGTAGGTAAATGTATATTTGGAATGGGTGGATCTATGGAAATGGTTATATAAAAACTTCGCCCGAAAAAACACGAGGTTTCACTTTAATTTCTGGCTTTGGTTTGTTAGATTTGTTTATATATGGTTTCCTGGAAGGTGTAGGTGCGGAGGAAGTAGGTGTAGGGGTAGTTGTGGAAGGAGTAGAATCTTTTCCTTTCTTGGGTAACCTACGTTTAGGACCCTTTGCTCTTGATTTGGTATGATGCGTCAATTTGCTATCTTTGTTAGATTGGGAATAGGTGATGTTTTTGCCAAGATTATTATCTGAATGTCTGGGAGTTAGTGGTCCACTGCCAACTTTCAAGATTGACGATAACTGCGATTTGAAATCCACTTCGGGGTTACTTGGTGTCAATTTAATCGATTCCTCTATATCCTTGTCTACCAACATTGATTTTGTTGGCTTTGTAGGTTTTGTTGGTTTCAATTTGACCGATTCCTCTAGTTGGTCATTATTTACCACTGGTTTTTCTGGTTTTGTTGGTTTCAATTTAGTTAATGCGGCTAATCCTTCAATTTCCTCTTGTGGTTGATCAATCATCTTATAAGTAGATTTCTTACTGCCTAATTTATTCAATTGTGATTTCAATTCTTCCGTATCTTGACTTTCATACCGTTTAACATTTGGTTGCAGAAATTTCGATGGTGATGTCGACAATCTTGTCATTTGATTTCTTAATTCTTCGGTATCCTTTTCTAGATACGTAGTTGGTTCTTTGGTGGTTTTATTAGTTGATAACAGTCTCATGGTTGATTTTAGTACTGATTCATCATCAGCTGTATACTTATCCAAGCTAGGTTTGGATAATTTAGGCACAATCGGTTTAGCACCAAGTTTCAATTTGGTTTGACTAAGAAGATCTTGCTCTTGTTTCAGGTATTGATCTATTGCTGGCTTTGACGGTTTGATCGGCTTTTTGATATCTTTATTGGTGATTGCCTTTAGTTTGGTTAGATATTCAGCAGTAGGTTCTTCATTCGACTGTATTTTATTAGGCAACTTGGGAGGTATTACTGGCGGCTTCTGGGGTGATGCGGATCGATCTTTGAACTTGGCCAATAGTTCTGGTTCTTCAACAGTTTCTTCAATTATTGGTGCCTTGGTTTTTATCGGGATCTGATAAGACGGTTTCAAAGCATCAAACTTATTAACCGAATCACTCTTCTTTAATGCGCTATCAATCCAACTAGTGGGCTTTTTGGGAGGTTTTGTTGGTATATCTTGAGATGATATATCTTTGTTGACACGATTTGTTGAAACTTTCGCCTCACTTAAATATGCTGGTTTTGAAGTTGCTGGTGGCAACTTGGTTGTTGTGGTTGTTGAATTTTTATACAACGATGTCATCCAATCTGTCTGTTTTGTTAGAGAATAAGAAATTTTTCTATCAGAATTACCATCTACTTCTCGATTATTGTCAGCTGAATGTTCACCTTTTTTAGGGATAACAAAGTTTCTTGTACTATCTTTAGGTGTCCATGTCGTTTTACTGCTTGATAACGCAGAAGATAACCAATCTGATTTAGGTTTCGGGGTTGGTTTATACATAGATGATGAGTTCGAAGCAGATGGTTGATAGGCAGATGGAGTATTAGTAGTTTTCTGTATTGAATGAACATTATTATTAGTGTTGGGTGCATTTGATGAAGTTAACCACTGTGGTTTTGGATTTGGTTTCAATACGTTTTTCGCATCATTAGAATCACCAGATTGTGATGGGCTGGATTGTGAAGCCCTCCATGGTTTTGAATTTACATTTGGATGTGGTGGTGACTTGTATGATTTAGAAGAATCATTAGAATGTTTGTCACCGGCCTTTGCAATTAAAGAGTCTACCCTTGAATCAAACGTGTTAGAAATAGATGAACTTTTTATATCATTTTCAATATCTATGAATGACTTTGATGTACCCATACCAGAATTAGCTTTAGTACCATTTTTCATGTTGTAATCTTTTTGGCCCAACACTTCTTTGTTACTATCAGATTTCCTACTAGTTGGCTGGAGCAAATCTACATCAAAGTCAGATTTCAATTGCAGCAAATTCTTTGCTGGTTTTGAAGGAGGAATCTTCTTCCCCAGTACATCTCTTCTAGCTGGAAGTACGGGATTATTTCTACCTTCGTCGGTTAAATATCTTCTCTTAGGTAATTCAGGACCATAATCGTTTTCTTCAACTATATCTTCAACATTCCCTTCATTTTTATACGATAAATTCCGATTAAATTTCAACAGCGAAATGCCACTTTCACTAAATGAAGCTGAGAATGAAGTCAAATCTGATTTACCAACTCTCTTCACTGGTGAACTGCTATTCAGTCTCAGTTTCAATACATCTATATTTCTCTGTAAATCACGTTGTCTCTGTTGATCTTCCCGTAGTCTATCTTGTGACAACTGTGACAATGATGATAAAAAGTCATCAACAACTGTATCTTGTGTTGAGAGTGATGTCATACTACCAGCATATACTAATCTCTAATATCTAATCCTAAATAAGCTCTAATCCTTAATAAAAGACTGTTCTATTTAATCTATAGCTAACATTTTTACTATTGTTGTTTCGCATTCCCACTAGCATTCCCCAGCGCCGCATTGAACTAAGATGAAGTCAAAACAACTGAAAACAATGTAATCCAGAGACAGAAGAGGAAGACGTGGATATGGATCATGGCATAAGACTCGTTGTATTAATAATATTTAGGAAAAAAACTCAAAAATAAATAATCATTATCGTTAAAAATTGGTGTATGAAAGGTTTATGAAGAAACCTAAGATGGATTGAAGGGTATAATACCAAAGCCACCACCCCATTGATCATACACTGAATCACTGGTTGCACTCACTTGTTCGACATCGAGGGTCAGAGCATCGGGAATGTTCGAACCTTCTTTGGTGAATATGTTGTAGAAAAGACCATAAGAGTTAACTATATCATTGTCAATGTCGTCCTCCAAATCTTCAATTCCAATAGAGCGCGATTCCTGAGGTTCTTCCTCATTGTTGGCTTGTGGCAAATCAAATGGTTGGGGATGGGCAAAGTATTCTAATTGTTGGTCATTGTCGACAATAGTAGATATTGGATCATCATTTGCAGGGTCATTGAGAATATGATTCATGTGGTTTTGATTTTGATTTTGTTGGGTTTGCTGGATCTGATTACGTTCTTGATTGTTTGTGTGCATGTCTTGGTCGTACGAAGTTCTAAACTTATCCCACGCATCGTCATCTTGTCCTTCTCTGGGAATCTCAATTTTCTGTTTTTTATGATTGTTTACTTGCATAGCATCTTGTGGTGAACGTTTACTTGCTTCGGCCGCTGCAGCTAATTCTACAGCATGGCTCAATGGAGTTAATGGGGTATGTTCGTTCAACCTATCTGACATTGGAGGAAGTTGATTTTGATTAAGTTGTTGGTTCTGGTGAAGCTGGTGTTGCTGAGATTGTTGTTGTAGTTGTTGTAGTTGTTGCTGGTGTTGTTGCTGGTGTTGTTGCTGGGATAATTGCTGTTGCTGTTGCTGCTGCTGCTGTTGTTGTCGTTCTTCATGGTGGTGGTGGTGATGATGGTGGTGATGATGATGAGTACCATTTGGACTTGGATCACCTGGGGAATTGGACGAGTTGAGTTTGGGAACTTCAGTCAAAGGGGGGAGATAATTGAAATGCTGGAATCGAGAATCTTGGCCGGAAATTGGTTGAAATTCCTGTTGACCACTATAGTTAGCTTTGGAAAAGCTTGGTAAATTGTAGGAGTTGGTATTATTGTTGATATTATTATCGATACTATCATCCATATCATGTTTTGACGAATAATGGTGATGAACATGTTGGTGGATTTTGATTTCCAATCCGTTTTCCTTGGCATAGTTAACCAACGAATGAACCAATTCTTGACTATCAATAGTACCACCTATTTCATTATTTAAAAATTTCTTATGGGGCAAATCCTCCAACAAATGATCATTGGCAAAATGATACTTCCATTCTGATGACGAATGTACTGGTTTAGGTTGATTAAACACAACTTGCACAGGCTCAGACATCTTCTCAATCATACCACCATCGTCCAATTCCTGTTCAAGTTTAATTTTTACATTACTCTGGGTAATTTTATCAACCTCTTGTTTAATAATCGCATCGGCCTTACCTCTGACTACTTCCGTGACCAATTTTCGCCATCTATTTCTACAGGTCAAGGAAGTTCTGCCCTCGAACGCCGTAGAAATAGTTCTCCATTTTGTACCATGAATCTTGACTTGTTGAATTAACTTCAAATCCTCGTCCTGTTCCCAAGGTTTCAATCTATCTTTAATTTTAGGATCCAATACTTCTATATACCTTTTAGCACATTGATCATCTGTTCTGCCTGCAATTTTAGAAGAAACCTTTTGCCAACTGGGTCCATAGATATTATACGCCTTGAGCAACTCTGAATCTTCCGTTTTCAACCATTTTCCCTTTCTTAAGCTTGGATCCAACAGGTTAGCCCATCTCTTCCTACAATCTTTAGATTTTCTCAAACCCAGTGGAGAGATTTTCATACTAATCATGTCCCATTTGACCGAGTCTAGGTCCAAATTTTTCATTTCATCAGGGTATAACTTATTCATAATGTTGACCAAATCGCTATCTTCTTGCTTAGTCCATGGTTTTCTAGAGTCCCGGCGGAAAGTCTGAAATCCTAAACTTTCAGTAACAGCCAAAGGGTCGACCTGTAAAAGTCGTTTTTTACCATTCAATTTCAAATTGGAATCGCCATTCTTTGTTAATTCATTCATATTCAACTTGTTAAAATCAATATCATTATCAGAATCATTCATGACTCCGGGGTAAAAAATGAAATGACCAGATACTTTTTGTATTTTTTTTTGTACTAACTTAAATCAATGTAAACTAAGATGATAATACTGTATCTATCAAGTGTTATAATGTTTTGTTACTAAACATCCAAAGATATCTATATATTTAATAATTTCTATACAAATTGATGGGGAATGAAAAAAATAGGGTTTCAACCTGCATACTACGAAGATTCCTCTTTCAGTTCTCTAATCTTGTTATTGTTGATCAAACGAAGCAAGTTACGTAAGAGCATTGATATGGTGACTTTACCAATGCTTGGAACATACAAACTGGCTTTTTGTTTGATATCGTCATCGAAATTTTTGTTACTGGAAAAATTAATTACAACAGTACCATTGGAGACGTACTCGGTAGGGAAACGGTAGGAGTCTGTAGGCACCCCGGTGATGATAACGTCACAATGAGGGGCGAGTTTCTCTACTGTGTTTTCTTGTTGATCTAAATCGAGGACTTTATGTCTGTGCATCGATAAGTCATCACCTCTGGTGTATTGTTGGATATTGTTCAAGTCGACAGAGTAGACAGTAGCACCGTCGTTGGCCAACAACGCAGCCAAAGGACGACCGACAATTTCTGAACGGTTGACAATCATAATTTTTTTACCATACAATCGGTTACCATAGTGTAAGATTTTGTTATAGATTCCCAAGTATTCCAAGATCTTGACCATGGCCAATGGAGTACATGGTAAAATCGATTTCTGTTCGTTTGTAGGAGAATCCAAAAATCTGATATTATGATATAAATTATGATAGTAAAGGAAATTTAAACCTTCGACATCTTTTTCTGGAGAGATCAACTGTTGCAAATATTGATCTTGTTTATCTCCAAAAACGGGGAAGTAGACCATAATCCCATTCACCTTGCTGTCGGTATTAGCTTGCACTAATTTCGCTTCCAACTCGTGTTTACCGGTTTCAATCAACTCGTACTTGAACCCTAAACTCTCACACGTCTTACTCGTCCAGTCTGCATACATCTTAGCAGCAGGATCCCCATTGGCTAAGAACCCGACTAATTTTGGTTGGAAGGATAACTTGGCCAATTCAGCTGTAATCTCTTCGACATATTGTTTGGATATCGTCGAAGCTAAAATAGTTCTACCAGCAGGTTTCAAAAGTGACATTATAAAAGTGTTTGTTGTTATGTGGTTATCTATGAACTATGAATCCTGTTGTAAGAATCCTGGTCAATCTATAGATTGGATATCCCAAATGTTGAAATTCCATCTCATCTAAAATTGTCAATGCGCAATATTAATCAGAGTCGATAAAATTTACATTCAAATTAAACCAACTAAATCTTTACTGGATAGTATTAAAGAGTATTCATTATGCTTACTAGGTTCTATAAACACTTCAGATTTAATGACAATTTACCAAATTTACCCAAATTTCCCCTGTCCTCTTATCTTTTCTCTGGGATATTCTAGCGCTAATGTCGCAGCATCGTGGGTCAATTTACCCAAGTAAAAATTATATCGGTTGATAATTATAAACTAGAAATAAGTAATGGTTTAGGTATGACGTACTTGCAATCGATTCAATTTGCCAGAAAGTGAATGAGAATGATTATATTTTTGCAAATTGTAAAGGTTTGCTGGAAATTGATGTGCCAAAGATGACTCGCCCTTCTCCGCAATTCAAAAATATACTTGATTTGATTTTAGTCTTACCTTAAATGGGCAGAAGCGTTTTTATATAAACTTTGCCAAATAAATGCCTCACTCAACATCAACTCAATATCCTTTTCAGTCCAGTTCTGGGTGGGTGGGCTTTGCAAGAATAACAATATTTCTTGGAAATCTTTGGTCTTCAATTCCAGACTAAATTTAATCAAGAATGCTGCACAAACATAAACGTGGAAGATATTGAACCCTAACGGATTTTCACTTAAATATGTATCCCACATTCTAATAATCAACGGGGTACTTAATTCTCGCATCAATAAACAATTCATCCATCGGAACGAAAATTGTATAAACTCAATCCCTTCCAGTTCAAAATGATTCAATAATTCAACATCAATCTTCGAAATCAAATTCTTTAAATCTGAAACTTGACGAATGATTCCTGGTTGCTGGTGGATATAGTTATCAGTAATGGTTTCCAATAATCGGGAAAAACACCAGTACGTATCACTTTCAATTATTCCTAACACTCGAGGCGATAATTTGCTGGGATCAAAATTATCTAAAGTATAATTAGGCAAATTTTCATCTTGTAGTAACAATTTCTCGGCTTCATCTTCATCATCCAACATCCCCGGTATAAATAATGCATAATCTTCTTGTACTTGTAATTTTTTATTCTGTAATTGCCAAATATAATGCATGACGAAGATTTGGAAAAATGGAGTCACCAAATCATTGATCCCTTGGACGTACCCACTAGCAGGATGTCTTATTGCCCAAAGATATAAGATTTTCCTCAATGAAGTTTGGGTTGTAGCGTAACTATAAAATTTGATTGTCGGATTAGTTCGTTTCACGTCAATGTTAACTTGATGATACAATTGTTTTTCACGATTAGAATTCGTTTCTCCGTTAATTGATATATTGTTAGGCTGGTCATCAAAATCAAACGATATTGATTTTATCCCGTCTAAATATTCTTGCCTCTTTCTCAATAATGTCGACGATTGTCTTGATTTGTTCGTTGGCAAATAACCCAACAAGATCTGCCACGACATTGCTCGTAATTCATTGGGGATACCATTCCAGGATAATTTTCTTAAATCTTGAATATTAATATTAGCTTCATCGCCATTTAAGATCTTCTTAAACTTGGTGAAACGAGCATACGATTGATTCAACTTACTCACTTCTATTTTAGCTTGCGCATCTTCCAAATCTAAGGATTCCTTCAAGTGTGACTTTCTCGTGGGTGAACTCGAGGTATTTGAAGTAACTTTTGTTGGCAATGCTAAGTCAGGATAAAATGGATCTAACCCCGATGAAATTACCTGGAATGAAGATCTACTAGAATTGGATTCGTAATTACTTGATATTCTATTCAATGCTTTATTCGGTTTACTCTTGGCAACTTCTTCCAACCCAGCATCCCAATCATCATCCAAATCAGCGTATCGTATACTGTTGGAACTTGCACGTCTGTGTGACTTTAAACTGGGTGTAGAATGGTTGGCATGATACGAGACAGATCTCAAATCAGTGTCAATAACAGACCCTCCTCCTACGGGAGTTCCACCCATTGAAACTGTTCGTAAATTTGGGCTGCCTGCTCGTCCAGCTGATCCATTTGAATCAGCCTTGTTGTATGATAAACTACCATAGATATTACTATTGATATCCTGATAACTCTGGGCCTTTTTTGATTTGCTGGCATTGGTAGTACCAGTCAAGGATAAATTCTTCAAAAATGACGATAAATGCTTGCCTCGTCCTCCATTCTCATTGAATATGAACTCATTCTTATTATTACTATTATAGACTTGAGACATCTCCTGATTCTTCTTGCCCATACTGAACACACCAAACCTACTCTTCTTTGCTTTGGTCTTACTTGTCCAAATCAAGATATATTTTCAGCCGCGCGAATACTACATTGGGAAATAACTAATATTCTTATATTAAATCTATTTAAGCAGAAGAGATTTCACCTTTGACGGCAACAGAACCTTGTTTCAATTCTCTACCTGAGAAATGTAAAGTACCATTTTGAGTTATGTTAACTACGACTTCTAATTTAGAGTTTGGTTTCAAGTCTTTTAATGCGAGTTCAGCCAATAAATCACCAGCAACGTAGACAACTTCCTTGACAATTTCAGGTTCTTCATCAGAATAGTCATCATCAGAGTCGTCTTCATTTTGAACTGGTTCAATAGTGGTTTCTTTGACAGTTCTTTTACCTTCGTACAATTCAATCAAGATGGAAGAAGAATCACCGTTGGTGACTTCGACGGATTTCTTGATAGGATAAGCGGTTTCAGCAACCAAAATAGGGACGAATTCACCATCGGCATTCTTGATACCAATTGATTTTAATAAATGTTGGGTGTTGACGACGATTGGTTGTAAGGATTCGGAGATTTCTTCGTCATCGAAAGATTCAACTAAAGATGCTTGTAAAGCGGCACCTCTGGCGACTAATTCAGATGGGTCAAGGGCTTTGGTGTCTAATGATGGAGCAACAACAGTAGTTGATTCTGGGAAGATAGCAGCAACATTACTAGCCAATTTGGGGATGTTAGATGAACCACCAACTAATAATACTTCATCGATATCTAAAGTATCTAAACCGGCTTTGGTGACGGCTTTGTCAACGAAACTGGAGATATTGGCGAAAATGGTTTTACCAATTAATACGAATCTCAATCTGTTGATTGAGGTATGGAAATCCAAACCATCAGCTAAAGATTCGATAGAACAAGTCGAGGTTTGGACGTTAGATAAAGTCTTTTTGACGACAATGGATTCAGCTTTCAATTTAGCTAATGATCTAGCATTGGTTCTTGGGTCAGATTTATTTTTCTTTTCGAATTCTTTAGCAAAATATTCAGCTAAAGCATCGTCAAATTGTTCACCACCTAATCCGTATTCATGAGAAGTCGATAAGATAGTCAAGACACCACCTCTGACAGAAATGATAGCGGCGTCGGTTCTGATACCACCAACATCAACGACGGCGTAGATTTTATCTTGCAATAATTTTTCTTCTTCAGTAGTTAAGTAGGCTAATAAAGCAGAAGATGGTTCGTTGATCATTTGTAATACTTTAAGACCGGCTTCGTTAGATAACTTAGTTAAAATGGCTCTTTGATGTTCATTGAAGTCGGTAGGGACAGTTAATACTGAACCTTCGACTTTTTTACCAATATAATCTTCAGCAGCTGATTTCAAATGATGGAAATATTTAGTGACAACTTCGTCGACAGTTAAGACGGTTTGGTTTCCATTGATGGCTACTTTATATGCGATTCCACCAGTAGCAGATTTTACTGGTTTGGCTCCAACATGAGCTTCACTTATAGTGATTTCTTCAAATTGTTTACCAATGTAATCTCTGAAGTTAATTATAGTGTTTTGTGGGTTTCTGACCAATTGTGATTGGGCTTGGACACCATGGTATTCATCTGATCCGACAAAGGATAAGGCGGATGGAATGGCTCTGTCACCATCAGCATTTGCGATAACATCGACTTTTCCGTCTTGACCAGCAACAGCGACTGAGGAGGACGAGTTACCAAAGGTTATACCAATTACAGCAGACATATTTCTCTTAGCTATTGATACTATATATCTATAGCTTGAAGAAAAATATTGAAAATTTTTGATGAGGTTATACGCAGGAGAATTGGAAATCCTTCAAAGTGGCAGAAATGAAAATCACAGAAAACAACTTTAAATGGTAAACAGCAACGGTATTTTAAGCTAGGAATTGAATCCAGAGTTAGTTCATGTGGGTACTACCCCAAGGGAAAATTTTAAATCGGATTTTTTACTGTTTTGGTGTATATGCTAATGATAAATTTTTTCTAAGACTGCTCGTTCCTTGTTTTCAGCTTTTTGGAGGAGAGTTGATTTTAATACTTACAGTGCTTGATTAAATATTTCTTTACCAATAAACCCTTTATGGTTCAAAATAGTCAGTGCAGTATGAAATTGTATTAGCTGTGAAAAGCTTATCACATCATACTAATTGAAAGGCTGCTTGGAAAAAACTAGTAACATCATGTCGCCAGAAATTCAAAATGTTAAATTATGAACTTGTACTTGTACTTTTGTTGTGCCTCTTTACTTGGTCCAATGATTAATGTAGTTATTTTCTAATATATATGATGATGAAATACTGCAAATAAACTTTTACAGCTCCACAATTTTTAATCGTAAATTAGATCTACTAAAATTCACATATAAACACATAACACTTCAATACACTCAATGTATTGTACTTGAAAACCAATCGCAATATTTGCCATTGCGTAGAATTCAAACTTGCTCTTTGACATTGTCAACGTGGTCATGATCAGCTTTCTCGGAAACAATATTCATGGAATCGTTATCAGCTATAATGTAATCTTCATGGTCACTATCGTATTTAGAAGCAACATCGTCTCTGTCAACAGTTAAGGCTGCACCTCTGTATTCAGGTCCAAGGAAAACAACAATAATATTATAAACGAAAACACAAGCAATGAAAATGGCCATGGTCTTTGAATAATTGAATGTTTCCATTCCAGTAGGACTGATTATTGGAAATCTTTCTGCAATAGTAGCTTCAATAGTAGATGAGGCAGATGACGCTAAATTACCTAATTGATAAGTCACACCACAAATGAAAGCTCTATATTGTGGTGGAGCTAATTCATTAATATGAATTGGCTAGAAGGGTTAGTAAAATTCAAGAACTAGAAAATACATAATAGAAAATTTTGCACCCATTTCTCAGAAAATAATTTTCAACTAATGGCAAGAACAGCAGTTGTGATATTTCCTCACATAAAAATACATACAATAACTCCCCAGGCCCCTTGAACTCCGAATTGAAGGAAAAACATCCCGAGATTAATGACACTAGAGCTAATGAATGCCCAAGGGTAAATAAATGCACCACCAAGAACACACGCAATAATAATTGAAAGTCTACGACCAATAAATTGACTGAAGTGCCCAAAAAACATACCTCCGAAGATAGCACCAAGATTGGCTACGACATTTGTCACGGTAGATCTATCAGAACCGTAACCATACTGATTTGTAAGCATGGTATTGACTAAATCTTGCGAACCATGAGACATAAAGTTGAACCCTGACATCATCAAAATCATGTAAATAATAATCAACCAGTATTTCTTTAATGCCTTTGTAGCATCGGCTTTGAAATGGGCTAATTTGGATCCCTTTGTTGCAGCAATTTTGTCAAATTGAGCCTTTTGCTTTTTAAACGATTCAGCTTCTGGTAAAAGGAATCTCCATACAATAAAGATAACTGGTACAGCGGCAGAGAAAAAGTACATATTTCTCCAACGACCTGGAGTTGTGTCGGCAATAGCTCTTTGAAAGATGACTGCAAGCAAGTATCCTAAGGCATAACCTTCTTGAAAAATACCCAGCATAATACCCGCACTATTCTTAGGTAAATCTCCAAGAGCATCTGCTGCACACAAACCATATAATCCTCCCATGGCAATACCAAATACTGCTCTAGTAGCAATAAATTGAGAGTAAGTCTTAACAAAACCGGTACCTAATTGAATGATAATTAATAACACCAAATTAACAATCAAAGGGTACTTTCTACCCAAAGAGTCTGCCCATATACCAAAAATCACAGCACCAACAGATCTGAACATCAAAGCCAAGGTAATACCCCATGTAACAGATGTAACCGATCTATCCAAATCAACGGCAATAGATGAAACATTCAATGATGTGGTAAAATAATCAACACTATCCCAAATCCAACACAAGAAGTTCAACATAAAGTAGTTCCATTGAGTCCGATTAACTTCTAACAAAGGTGTAAACGGATTAAGGATTTCACCCCAAGAATATTGAGCTAACTCTTCTTTTGGTACGAATAATGAGGAGAACCGAGAACCAAAATATCGTCTAATACTAGCGGACGAGAAATTGGGCGGCTTAACAATATTTTTGTTATGTTGAGCTATTTCTAAGGAAATAATAGAGTCAGACATCTTGATGAATTAAAATACTGAAATCTAGGAAATTTTAGGCTAATTTATATAAATGTTTCATTGCCTCTTTCGAGAGTATAAAATAACTCACACCTCCACGAAATACTGCGGAGTCAGATATGTTGGTCCCATACCCGAATTTTTCCTATTGTATGAAACAAGTTATCCTTATGAAACACCGAAAAATAAGGTTGTGTTGCATTTTTTTTGACATGCATAATGAAGTTTCTCCACGCCAAGCATTTCGGCAAACCTTATATTTTCTCCTTTGGTAGCGGAATAATAAAAAAATAAAACGTCTTAACCCCCAAAACATTGCGGGATGTGTGAATCTAGTTCATCACTATCGACATCCACTAGACTCACGTCGGGAGGTATCCAACCACAAAGAATTGTAAGCCTCGTTAAAATTGGCCAACAAAAAAACTTGTAATAAACTCAAAATACGTTCCGAGATCAGCGCAGATCGGCTGTACTAGACCGATGGCTCCGCAACCATCAAACATAAAGTTGCGAGTTTCCTCGAACATTCAGTTGCAACCTTCAAATCCTTACCACCTCTATTCTAGCGGGTCACACAGATTAATGACTGCTGTCATTATAACAGTAGTTGAAACACAGTAGCGGTATGATCAAAGTAATGCATATGTGTAAACACATACTACTATATGTATGAAAGAGCCAAGGCTTCTCATGGTCTTTATCAGGGGTGTCGTGAAAACTGCCAAGCTCTCTGTACGACACTTTCACGACATTTCTCTAAAGTATCTATGTTAAACCAGTTAACCAATTGCTATTTGTGATTATATCTAAAATGATAATAGTTAGCGTCTTGAAATGTATTTTAAAATCTTATTGTAAACATTTACTTACATAGAGATGGAATTTCAAAAATAAACTTCATAATTAACTACTTAAATGAATACTTAAACAGTATAAAATTGTGAATTAGATCAACTAAAATTCACATATAAACACATAACACATCAATACAATCAATTTATTGAATTTGGAAATCAATTGCAATTTGTCAATACAATCAATATATTGTATTTGAAAATCAATTGCAATTTCTGTCATTTCCCACATTCACACTTGTCCCTTGACGTTGTCAACGTGGACACTGCCAGCTTTCTCGGAAATCATAGTTTTAGAATGGTTGTCACCTTCAATATAATCTTCATGGTCAGTATCGTATTTAGAGGCAACGTCATCTCTGTCAACTGTCAAGGATGCACCTCTGTACTCAGGTCCAAGGAAAACAATAATAATCACATAAGTGAAAACACATGCAATAAAAATAGCCATGGTCTTTGAATAATTGAATGTTTCCAATCCTTTAGGACTGACAATTGGAAATCTTTCAGCAATAGTAGCTTCGATAGTAGATGATGCAGATGACGCTAAATTACCTAATTGATAAGTTACACCACAAATGAAAGCTCTGTATTGAGGTGGAGCTAATTCATTGATGTGAATTGGAATAACTCCCCAAGCACCCTGAACTCCGAATTGAAGGAAAAACATTCCAAGATTAATCACACTAGAACTTATAAATGCCCATGGATAAATAAAAGCACCACCAATAACACAAGCAATAATAATTGCAAGTCTACGACCAATAAATTGACTGAAGTGCCCAAAAAACATACCACCAGCGATAGCACCAAGATTGGCTACGACATTTGTCACGGTAGATCTATCGGAGCCGTAACCATATTGATTTGTTAACATGGTGTTGACTAAATCTTGAGAACCATGAGACATAAAGTTAAATCCTGACATCATTAAAATCATGTAAATAATAATTAACCAATACTTATTCAATGCCTTTTTCGCGTCGACCTTGAATTGGGCTAATTTAGATCCTTTTGATGTAGCATTTTGATCAAATTGAGCCTTTTGCTTCTTGAAAGATTCTGCTTCAGGTAAGAGGAATCTCCAAAGAATAAAGATCACTGGAACGGCAGCGGAGAAGAAGTACATATTTCTCCAACGACCTGGGGTGGTGTCGGCAATAGCTCTTTGAAAGACGACTGCAAGCAAGTATCCTATGGCATAACCTTCCTGGAAAATACCCAGCATGATACCCGCACTATTCTTAGGTAAATCTCCAAGAGCATCAGCAGCACATAAACCATATAATCCTCCCATAGCAATACCAAACAATGCTCTAGTAGCAATAAATTCCGAGTAAGTCTTAACAAAACCGGTTCCTAGTTGGATGACAATTAATAACACTAAATTGATAATTAAAGGGTATTTTCTACCCAAGGTATCTGCCCACATACCGAAGAAAACAGCACCAACAGATCTGAACATCAAAGCTAAAGTGATACCCCATGTCACGGACTTGACTGACTTACCTAAGTCAGCAGCGATTGACGAAACATTCAATGACGTAGTGAAAAAATCAACACTATCCCAAATCCAACACAAGAAGTTCAACATAAAGTAGTTCCATTGAGTCCGATTAACTTCTAACAAAGGTGTAAACGGATTAAGGATTTCACCCCAAGAATATTGAGCTAACTCTTCTTTTGGTACGAATAATGAGGAGAACCGAGAACCAAAATATCGTCTAATACTAGCGGACGAGAAATTTGGCGGTTTAACAATATTTTTGTTATGTTGAGCTACTTCCAAGGAAATAATGGATTCAGACATCTTGATGATTTAAAATTTTCATTCCAACGAATATAGTATTATTTATACAAATATTTCTTTGCCATTCATCAATGCAAAAATAATTCTTACCTCCACCAAATGCTGCACCCCCACCTATCTTGATATCACTCCCCCACATCCAATCATTCATGTTGTTTTAACCAACAATATTATCCACATCGAATAATAAATATATTTTTAGGTTTCATTTTTTTTTTGACATGCATATTTTGGAGCTTGCCAAGCAACCCGGAGAACTTGGTGATTTCTCCTTGCCAGATAAGGGGAGTAATTCAAAATAAGATATTTTCTATCAAAAACACCAGCTGTTGTGTGAAGCAGTTCATCAGTATGTCGATTAGTATCATCAGGTGGGGTGACGAACTTTTGAAACTTTAAGCCTCTTTAAGTTTAACCAATAAAAAAGCACAAAGTGAACGGCAAAAAACTCTGCAGGTTGAATGCAGCTCGGACGCACTAAACTAGCGCGGTTCAGGAACCTCAACTTATGAGTTTGAAAATCCCCTCAATATTGGTTGCTATCTTGAATCTTGTTGGCGATATGTACAAAGTTAACGTGTGAGAATGTATACCATAAAATGCCTTTATTGTTTTTCCGACATGATCGATCAGCTTAGCCGAAGAACAATGGACGCTTGGATATTGTTATCGAGTATCCCCCACAGAACCTACTCCGCTTTTATTATGACAAATATATTGGTAATACCTGTTACGGTGTTCCCCGGTGATTTTTTCCGAATGTGTCAAGTTTACATAATTAAACGGCATCTTTAGCCTTGCTCATACGTACATGCTGTATGGTGACAAACCGGTGAAGATATGATAGGTTTAACCCTATGCATCAGAGAATAGAACCAATCATCAACTTCAATTAGGCTTACTTACCAACTTCATTTGCATGCTAAAACAAAGCTGCCTATTTCTCGGAGCTAATAACATCCAATATTCTCCCCGTC
Organism: Candida sp. Y128-05E; assembly: GCA_037042355.1. Taxonomy (NCBI): domain Eukaryota; kingdom Fungi; phylum Ascomycota; class Pichiomycetes; order Serinales; family Debaryomycetaceae; genus Candida; species Candida sp. Y128-05E. The sequence continues at coordinate 3,600 of JAXQKE010000173.1, read as the reverse complement.
GTGCAGGAAAATGCGTTGGGGAAGGTGGTTGCATTTGTAACATTATAAGCTATATTGAATCCCGAAAATTTCTTGGTATTGGTATTACTAAGAATCATAACCCCAGTCTCCTCATGTTTGAATTGTAGGGTATCTCGGGGTTTTCTTGTAGTCTAATGGGTAATACCGTTTGGTATCCAAGGTTAATTTCCCCCACTAATTTTAATTCCGATTCTGTGAAACTTAATCCATAATTTTGGTTTGAGGAAAATTGATTGTTTAAATTTAATTGACAGATAGGTGCAAGCTTTCGGGGTGGTCATGAGTCTCGTGGAGATACCGGAAGTACTAGCACTACATTAGTCCACATGAGGTATTTAACAGTTAATACACTCAACACATTTTCTAAACCTGTATACATTCGGAGTTGATAAAATCCCTCCGGAGAAAATAAGTAATAGGACAATGACGGGAATGAATATTAATTAAAATAATTATTTTTTGAAATACGGTAGTTTGCGATAACGGGACGATGGTCGCTGTAATGGAAACCACGGAAATAATTGGGTAAGATAGCAAATTGGCGAATTTTGATTTGATAATCTGGTTCCCCAGTTTCATGATGATAATATTTTTTGGAACCGGGAGACGACCAGACATAATCAATGGTACGGCAATCCTCATCTCTGAACCCGGTATAAGTCGTTTCATATCCATATGCATAATCTTGATTCACTAATAATCTACTGTCCTTGATTCCTGCTTCCGTCAAAATTTTGTAAGGTTCATCAGTTGGCTCTGTATTCAAATCACCACAGAAGAAATTGGCTTCATTAGTTTTCAATTTTTTGCTGATAAATTCGGCCGAATGTTTTCTAGCAATCTTCCCCTGATGATCAAAATGGGTATTATAGAAATTCACAACAATCATGGGGTTTCTCTTTGATTTTAATACTAACTTGGTTAATATTCTTGGTAGGGCTGCATCCCATCCTCTGGATGGCACCTTTGGTGTCTCACTTAACCAATAAGTCTTGGATTCTTGGATTGACCATTCCGATTTCCGAAATAATATCGGGGCAAACTCCCCTGCTAATTTGCCATCATCTCGACCTACTCCATAGTAAACGAATTCACGTTCACTAGGATTATTGTTATTCAAACCTGCTAATATATCGATAATCTGATGATGTAAAGCTTCTTGTAAACAAATGATACTATTGTCACCATGGGTATTGAAATCAAGGGCACTGATCAAATGGTTCTTCCTCTCCGTCCATGGTCTTTCTTCCCTAGCAGGATATTTGACATTATCAAACCTAATGTTCTGGGTCAATATTCTAATTTCTAATTCACCGTCAAATGGGATATTACTCGAATTCACTGGAAAAACCTTGTTAAATACGTATCCGCCAATTACAAGTGTAGATACTAAAGCTAAAAAGTAGTTAAATCGATTACTACCAACGTTAATACTCTTTTCATTCATCTTCGTTTGTGGGGTAAAACTTTCTACGGGTTTTCGCAATTGAAAATTTATATACTAACAAAATTTCATTTTTTTTTTTGCTATACAATCCTATTAAACAATTCTTATTTACGTTTAGTTATAGATTGGAATGAGTTGACACTAACCCCTTCATTATTGAAATAGTCGGCCAAAGCTTCAACACTTTCATCATCTTTTTTGGAAACCTCTTCAATATCGACTTCATCCTTATCCTCTTCATCTTCGTCTTTTTCTTCAGGTACATTATCTGGATTGGCAAAGAAACAGATAATTATACTTATGAGCCCAATAAGCATACAAACCACAGTGACTAGTAACAAATTATATACAATAAACTTGTATGGATAAGTTTCTATAGTCATGAATGGATCATTGACGAAACTATTCCAAAATTGACTTATTTGCTGATATTGATAATTGAGAATCAATTGCATGAAAGATATAATCCGCTCAGCAGACATCGAGCCATCGCCTTTTATTAATTGTTCAAAATCTGGTGGTGGAGTATGAGGTTGATTTTTTATATTATCATGATATTTCTTTAACTTATCTATCAAGTCAATTTTGACTTTCCAGGTGCAATTTCCGATTGATTCTGCTTCTTCGATAGAATGGCCGAGATATATATTGTTGAAGAGAATATTGTTATTCATACTCCACAATTCAAATCCGACTCCTCCAATTGGTTTCAAGTTCGAGGGGCTTCGATCTTCATAATACTGGGGATTATCAATTTGCCTGGGTTGCCATTCCCCTTCGTAATTTGGATTTTCAATAGTAGGTTGAATCCAGGGACCTTTATAATTATCATTATTAATCATTGGCGGATCCCAGGGACCACATCCAGATACATTCAAACATTTGGGATTGACGATCTTTGTTTTTGAACCAGGTTCAGCTTCAGGATCATCGATATATATCGGTTCCGATTCCAACCAATCCTCTGGCATTGTAGCTTCTGGATCGGGTATTTCGTGGTTGGCATATTTTTCATCATAATCGTCGGGTTTACCCAATCGTTCAGGATCAGGAATAAACTTACGCTCATCCCATAACCATGGTTTATAATCATTTTCATCGTCAATTTTTCGGGGTGGGTTCAATGGCGGTGAAAATAAATCTTCCTCTAATAAACTCCCGGCCTTTGCTACCTTCCCATTGATTCTAATCTCATAATCTTGGTTTTTTGTGATAATTAAAGTATACAAAGCAGTAACATCATTGATCCTAGCAATTGGTGGATTAGTCATATGCTTCGCTTCGCTTTTACCCGTAACTGGAGATTCTCGAGTCATTATAAACTGAACCTTGTTATTGGCCCCACATACGTCGGGGCCAAACATTATTTGAAATGGAGTATTCACACTGAAATCGGTATAATCTTCACTCTGCCAATCTAACAACTTGATATAAGCACCGCCACATTCGAACCCATTCTGCAATGTTATTTCATATTGTAATACCAAATCCTGATCCAAATTGTCAAATTTGGTTGAAAAGTGTTTGGAAATTGCATGATGAGCCGCTCTTGACTTCAAAACTAACCCTTTTTCTCCAGCAACCACTGGATACTTGATAGCCGGTTCTAGTGACCATTTTCCTGAATATTCCATAACCTCCCTTCTTCCTTCATCGAATTTCGTAGCATTTGATTTGATCCAGCCAGAGTGTCCTAAGTCTTCATAATCAAATTGTTCCAAAAAAGAATCATTTTTCAATTTTGAAAGGGGGAACCCTTCATACTGGTCCCCTAGAACAAGATTGATCCATAAAAGCACTAATAAAGTAACACTTTTCATATAATTCAACACGTAGCTTTTACCAAAACAATCTATACCATCATACAGATTGAAAAATTCTTACATAATCAAAAAATTGTGACATCATAAATTGCAAAATATCGAATTGAAGTATTTACTATACAATAAGGTCTAATATACAAGTAGTTATAAAGAAGATCTTGACAAAACTGGATTTATCTAGTCTATTCCTTTTTTGAATTATTCTTCTACTTCTAATAAAGCGAATCTATTCTTACTCAATAAAGGTTGAATATCTTCTTCGTCTTCTTTCTTTGAATCATCAGCATAGAAATCTTTGACATATGCATC
>JAXQKE010000172.1:0-38340 GCA_037042355.1 Candida sp. Y128-05E | reverse complement strand
AAAGTAACATTAATCTCATTTAGTTATACATACAGATATCATATTCTGTAAGGAAAACTAATTTTATAAAACAAGTTTCAAAACGGTAAGCGCCGTGGCGCAGTGGAAGCGCGCAGGGCTCATAACCCTGATGTCCCCGGATCGAAACCGGGCGGCGCTAGTTTTAATTTTTGCACCCCAATCCTCCAATTTTTTATCAATATACTAGTAATGATCATTCGTAAGATACCACCTCTTTTCCAGCTTCATTTCCTCTTCATTTCTTTCTTATTTTTCCTTTTTGACACATTTTCAATATCGAAATTATCTGCAGGATATTTTCAAATAACACGTAAACTAAAACGTATACGTATATACCCAGTGATATTACTGATTTACGGTTTTTATAGGGTATAACTAAGGATAAAATGGTATGTAATGGTATAGAAAGTGGATAGATTACTTAAGCTGGTGATAAAGTGCGAGATACTTCTAGGGAATAGAATTGCTAGGGAAATTGGTTGATTTATATTGGCTTCATATTGGTTTATTTCGATTGATTTTCGTGGTTTTTTATTTGAATATTGGGGATCTAGTGGATCAGGAATATTACTACTTTGTGGTTTATCATGGGTTTCAATTTGCAAATTCAACTGTTACACAGTGACACGTATTTTGAACCATGTTGGTATATGTTGATATACGTGTACAAATGGTGATGTATACGTGGAGAAAAAGGCGGGTTGCGAAGAGAATACGGATTAGAAGACTGGAAATTGTCAACTGAAATTGTGCTGTTGGAGTGCTTACAATACTCGCTACGCTCGTATTAAATCAGATATGTCATGTAAATACACTTGTGATGTCAGCGTGGGTTGTTCGAAGAAGAATATCGAGTATTGAATTAGCGTGAAATATTACCCAGACATCAGTGCCACCTGTTTAGAATGGCAAACTCGCCAATCTACTTTAGCCCGAATCAACTAGTTTTAAGCCCGGTTTTTGCAGCCAAAATTTAATCTTCTATTCTTACTAACATTAACAGGCTATTCAAACACCAAAACAAAGGGCAGCAAATGCCAAATTTGAAAAGAAAATTACCAACTCTTGGGGTAAACCAAAATCACAATCCAATAAAACTCAATTACCAATTAGTAAGACTTGGATAATAGTATTGGTATTTTTAGTTTGTGGCGGTGCAATTTTAGAATTATTAAGATTATTCTTTTGAAATTACAGTGATTCGATATCTTTATAATTCACTCCTTTGCATCTTCATACCTTAAGTTCCACCAACAAAGTTCATTGATCTGAACTGAAATTCTTGGCTTGATTTGATATTTCCATTTATGTATTATTTGTATGGTTAATAAAAATATAAAATGCGGTAATGTTAGCCTAGATTAACGAGCTTTTATTTACATTAAATCTAAATGTTTATTTTTTTTTTCCCAAACTCCTAAAAATTTTAAATATATATATAGTTGCCAATTTGAATTACATGAATTGACTTGACTTGAATTGAATTGACTTGAATTGAATTGAATTGAATTGAATTGAATTGATTTGGGCCCTTAGTTTTGTCTATGTTAAAAGCCAGCTTTATTCCAAGGATATTATTGGCTCATCAGTTGGTGTGCCTTCCACTTTTGTAGAAACCACCTCTGACGTACTTTGCTTTAGAATTTGTTTTGTAGGAGCAGCCTCTGAAACCTTCACGATTTCACCATCTTCAGTACCTCCATTGTGAACTGATCCATTTGATTCCTCGGGATTCCCATTTTGAGCTGATCCATTTGATTTTGAGTTCCCATTCTGAGCCGATCCTTTTGCTTCTTTGGCATTCCCATTCTCAGTTTTTTCTATGGTACCATTTTCACCAGGTGATATATCATTTGCCGGTTCTTCAACTATTTCAATTGATTCCGCATTTATGAACAATCCACCTAGAATATCTGATTGATTTCCTGCCATTTCTTTTTCTAATTGATTCTTTGCAAGTGGTTTTATAACATTCACCAGAATATCTGAACCAAATACATTTGAGATCAAAGACGAATCTGTCTTATAGGTGGCAAATTCGATATTATTATTATTAATCATGTGTAAGAACGGGCTGCAAGTTTCAATTTCCGCTTGACTCAATGGTTGTATTAAAATGTCCGATGGATTCGATTGTTCATCTGCATCTCTTTCGACCACGGTGACATCTTCCAATGGGTATTTTGGTAAATCATACTTGTACATGTGAGCACCGTCTAATGTACTTAACAATTTCAATTGATTCTTACCATCTACTATAGCCAATTGATTTATAGATTTGTTGATAGTTTTATTGCCACCTTTCTTTAAATGACTGTTCTGGGGTAAAGGAATAAAGTTTTTGGCACCAATTGACGATAAAATCCATGAATCCAAAAAATCAGTGAACTTTTTGGAATTATTATAACTGTTGGGGAAATTATCTGAATTTCCGGAAAGATAATTGGTATTGAACCAATGTACTGTACCGGTTGCTTTAGTTATACATCCAAAACCACTATTATTGGCTTTAATAGTTGATTCTTTACCGTACTGATTTATTATATCTAATTCGTGACAATTAATAAACCAAAAGATTTCTTCAACCGTGGCACTAGTTTTTCCACGATTGAACTTCCCAATCAATGAGATTTCTTGTGGTAATTTATATAAATCCCACATATACAAAATATCACCCTTCAACGTTGTTTGTACTAATTGTAAATCGTATGGTGATAATGATAAATTATTGATACCACCAGGTGGTTTGAAAACTCCCAATACTTTATCGGTAGCTAAATCAATAATTTTGACCACATGATTATCATTTGGTTTCATATTGGATGCTTGTTTTTGAATAGTGTTAGCAGTAGATGATGCAGTATTGTATAGTAATTTCCCAATTCCTTTTGAAATTGAATTCAAAGACATATCTGTTGTGATTTGTTGTTTTTTATAATTTTTAACCGTTAATTCCGATAATTTGAATAAGCCATCAGTAGCTGAATTTGAAAATGTCGATAATACTCGATTTAATAATGGTCCCCGATGTGGTAACTTCATGGGAGTAAACATTGTTGGTTTTGGTGGAGGCGGAGTTTCCAGCTCAGGGGATTTGAACGGATCAGTTATTTCATTACCTCTAGGTGCGGTGTTTGTAGCTTTCAAATGTAAATATTCAAATTTCGTGGGACAATAGACTAACCAATTATCAATAATATCAAAGATTGGTTGTTTAGTTTTCGAATTTATGGAAGATTGTAATATGATTTCGTCATCTTCGATACTTATTTGACTATTCGCAAGTAACATTGGATTGCATGACTCCTTTTTGATGCCAATCAATTTGTTCAATTTATTAGCTGGTTCCAATTTATTTTCCGCATAAGAATAAATGTACAATAAACCTTCATTATTACCAAGGATGATATAATTATTACTTGCTTTGATTGTAAATGATGTCAGTTTGGAAAAGATTGCCGGAATCTTCACGCTTTTACCGCCCAAGGGAGTATAATCATACAAGAAGTATTCCTGAGTTTCTTCCACTTGTTCTATTGTCAAAAATCTTCGGCGACCAATACATTTAAAAGCTTTTACCGTGGATTCGATCTCAGATTGAAAGTTCCCCTTGTAAACCAAAACCAAACAATCACCTTCGGAATTGGTTGACCATATTTGTAATGTTTTCGATTGTAGATATGCTAATATCACTTCTCCGTCACTAGTGTAATCAACAATCAAATCATCCTGCTCGAGGTCAAGTTCAATTTCTTCATCTGAATTTGAGGTTGATTTTGGTTTATTGACTGCTGATTTTGAATTTAATGATTTTATTTTTTTCCAAGTCGCCGAAGCTGTGCCTAATTGTTTACCCCTTTTTGGAACTATATGGCTAAAAATGTTAGTAAATTAATAGATAATAGTAGATGTATTGACAAGTGTGGTGAAAATTCAGATTACCAGCAAAATAAATTGATTGCGTTTTAGTTAAATCGAAAATACAGTTCTCAATTAGCAGACCATAAATTAAGATTTCTCATTTTACCTCGAGGTTCATTGGTATTGGGGTGGTAATAACAATTGATAGAAAATGTGCAATTTTTTTCAATTGGATAGACAAACATCCATGCATAAGAATAACCCCAGATGGTTGTGGGAATTAACTAGCAATGAAAAGTGAGCCCTGATAGACAATTGAGACAATAAGTAAATATAGATCAACCTAATCATGATATGAAGGAGAACACTAATATTGTTAATTCAACAACAATTGAGATCCTCGGACTTGCTTGTATTCTAATATAGATATAACCAACAAGCTATGCCAATCAATTACCAAAAACCAATACTCGCTATGCTCGTATTGCTCGGAGAAACTCAACAAAATAAATTACACAATTAGCAACGCTTCAGTAAATAATCTTTGTATATCTGTGCTGATCATGTCTATTGAGATCAGATTGATGTTTAAATGATGTCACATACTCTGCAATACTCGCTCGGCTTGTATTGCTCGCTACGCTCCTATTGGTCACACCTAGCCAACCAGGTCATCAAAATCTCCACAATATCACCACAACAAAACCATCGAGAAATCAATCAATTACAAGTATCCTAAACCCAATCCACCTAAAAACAGCCAAATAAACCAATACATGACCTAGCCGCCACTTAAAATGGGGACGATATATGTAAGAAATTAAAAGCCCACGTTGTAAAATAATTTAATCAACTAATCACCCATAAGTAATACCTCCAGTCCAGTACTACCAGATCCACCATAGATCCACTTGTAATAGTATAATAATGTTATCAAGTATACATACACTTTATTAATTATATTACCTTTAGACATAGTACACTGCAAAAGAAAATCACACTAAATGAAATGAAATTGCAAAGTTAAGAAGGAGTAATACTAACTTAACTTCAATTGCAAGAAAGAAAGAGTGTGTGAAAGAGAATGTGTAATTGAATGATATGATATGTTGACTGCTGTAAAAATATGATTGCATTCTCCTTATCTAACAGAACACGTGATTCCTATTGGGAACTGATAGAGAAAGAGAAAGGGAAGAAGAGATAAGAGAGATCAAATAGATGTATGAAGATAATCTCTTTCTTAGCTAAATACTAGCTACACTTGTTTTACTATTGATATTCCTATATTCTCTTACCCTATTAAATACCTACTCTTCCTCTTCATTTATTCCCATTTCATTCTACCCGCGACTAATGACTCAAGTAGAACCCACCAATTGGGGGAGGAATAGAAAGAAATTGGGTAGAGGAAAAATCATACAATGTAACTGTATGTGAACTTGTAGATTGATAGTGTATTTATTGTTTATTTCTATTTGTTATACTATGTACATGTTTAGTCTGTCATTGGGGATTGTAGTTACTATGATTGTGGTACGGACTATTTATTTGCAGTAGATATTGTTGGTTAATAGATTCTACTGGGAATGTATTGTATTGTAGTCGAGCATTGTTGAGATTGTCTCTTTTTGTAGGTGAGGTTGATATCAAATGAAAATTGTTAGATTTCCCGAGTCAGCTTTCAGTGATGCGATTTTTGTAGGATATGTATTGTAAGTATCAGTGTTGAGTAATTTGAGATTATGATGATTATTTTCTAGGTCTTTGTGATTCTTGGCAAAGACGGTTATGGATTTGGATAATAATAATTAACTTTATTATTTTATCTTAGGGTGCTGAGAAACCGTAAGGTTGAACATAAGAAACTAAACACAAAAACCTAGCGGTTTTTATATTTATTTTCTTATATTTATTTAAAATCCTTATTCTGCAAATTCCTTGTCATCGCAGGCAATGCAACTCTCACTCCATCCAACTCCTTACTCATCTTAACCTGACACCCTAATCTCGAAGTTTCAGTCAACCCAAATGCCAAATCCAACATATCATTCTCATCATCATCTGGTTCTGGAATCTCATCGTAGAAATCAGGGTCTACTATAACATGACAAGTGGAACAAGCACATGAACCCCCACATGCCCCTTCCATATCTAAATTATGCGCTTGCGCAATATCTAATAAATTATCTCCCTCTGCTACTTCATAAGTAAATTGATCACCCTGTTTAGTAATGAAGGTAACTTTCAATTCTTCACCTGGTTTAGGTTTATGTAAATGGCCATGGAAATTTATGGGTGTGTAGTGGAATGACCGAGCAATGGCAAAGTTGGTGAAACGTGGTTTCAACTGATGTGAAAGAACAGATCTGAACATGTTAACTGGTGTGTAAACTGTGTTTGTTCAAGATCAACTTAATAATGATAAACTTTTGATTGGTAATTTTTCAGTGCGAGAAAAATTTTAAAGATTTGACTCTTAGTCAAAATTAGGAAAACTAAAGAAAACAAGTTGGACAGAAAGGAAGGACGGGAATAGAGGGAATATGATATTTCCATTTCTTCCCAAGTTTACCAAAAAGTCATTTAAAATCATTACTATAAAATTAATATAATTACTCTAGCGTAGATTCGTACACACTGGTTGTTACAACATTTAACATTAATTCTACTACTTCTTGTACTTCTTCTTCTAGTTTTAACTACTATTCCTAGTTAACGGTCCCTTATTTCAAACAACTTGACAATATATTAATATCTGCACTAAGAAACTAGACCCTGTAATTAGTAACAAATTTAGATGTAATCCCACTAATATATGACATAATGTGGTAACTTTATAGTGCAAATAGATCCCCACAAGGGAGTAGATTTTTATCGGTTTACTTTCAACATTTAAGCTTCATCTGCTTAAAAATAAATGGTGTGGTGAAATTTACCACATTTTAAAAAGATCCCCTCTTTTAACACTCGTTCAAGTATCGGAGAGCGACATCAAAAGCCGTCGACCACAGCCAAGTTGTAATTATAGTAATATTATATAAATGATATAAAATAATCATATATATAATATAAAATATACGACGAATCTACTTCTAGTTCAAACAACTTGGCTAGTGCCAAGTTCCTTTGCACTGTATGGTAAATTTCAAATTCATTTAATTTCATTACTATACATTCAATATAATTACTCTAACATTCGTACAGATTGGTTGATACATTTGACATTAATTCTACTTCTCTTCTAGGCAAACAACAACTTGGCTGGCGCCAGTTGTTCTTCTTCCGCCAAGTTGTTTAGCTAAATTTACTTGCCAAGACCAAAAAAATCAACACAATCAACACCCCAATAATCGCATAACTAATAAACTTATTTGCCACCAATCTCCTGCTCATACTCTTCAACGTCTTGATCGACTTATCTACATACCCATCAGCAGTCATCAAGGTATTCCTACTCCCCTGAATCTGTTCTCTTTGAGACCTTAAATCATTCAAAATATTCCCACCAATCTGCTCTGTTTCAAGAGCAGTCCTCTGACTATCCTTTAATCTTTGGCTTGATCTTTCTAAAGAAGAATTATTCTGCAATAATTGCTTACGTTGATCTGAAGAAACATTATCATCATCAGTATATCTATTCCCAAACAACTCTTGTCTATCTTGATCATCTACCAATTGATTCAATTTAGATTTACATTCATCTAATTGCGACTTGTATTGTCTTAACTTAGTATTATAACTTGATCTTTGATTACTTGGCAAGTTCTGTACTTCAATACCCATTTGGTCCAACACCTCTAACCCTTCTTCACAAGCAACTTCAACTGATTTCAAATGACCCTTGCGTACATCTATTAGTTAGTATATTAATCTCCTCGGTATCTTCCATTTATACATACTTCCTTCTGATCCTGGTACTTGAGCTAGTTTAGATTTAGCTTCTTGTAAAGCTAATTGGAAGTCTGATTCATAAGTAGAAAACAAGTCTGACATGGTTGTTAGGCTGGTATTATTTACTAGAGGTGTTGATTTTAGATTGCGACTTTTGTTGCCTACAAGAAAAACAAGCAACTGAAAGCGAAGAATATAGATCAACAATCAAAAGTAATTAGTTTTAATAGTAATTTCTTTAAACTATCAATATCATTAGTTATTGATAAACTTAGTCTTCAGTAATTAATCCATGGAATCTCTATTCATTGTAGTCTATCTTTCATAGTAATATAAAAAATACCATTGCGACAATTATTTCCTACCACACAACATATACAAGAATTAGATTTTACATAATCTTTTTTTAAAGGTATTGACAATAAACTTAAGAAACAACAAATACTAACTAACAAAGAAACTATAACAATAACTATAACAATAACAAAACAATTTCTATTCATATGTAATATATACCATTTATTAATTTCTATACAACTCACCAAATCAAACTCAACTTTAACCGTACACTTTCTAATTTCTGGTTTCAACTTCATCGAAATCTTGAGGATCGTTTTCTTGTTTCAAATTATACTCTCTGAAGGCAACTTTAATTTGCTCTAACAAATTTTCATCGACAGCAGAATTATCATCAGGATTACTCTTGTGGAGAGTCAATTCGTCCAAATCATCTGCGACCAATTGGTGCGTCAAGTATGGATCAACTTTAACCCCTTTTTCAGTTTGAGCGAATTTTTTAGCGGCAACATTCTTCGATTGGGTTTCACGTTCTTCTTCATCCATATCCAAGGCATGCGCAGTCAAGTTCAATAACGATTTACCAGACTTTCTTCTGGACAATTTACCAGGGAAAGGTCCTGATTTAGGTAAGTATTGTTTGTACTGATCTTCACCTTCACCTTCAGTAGGTAAGTATACTGATGATCTTCTTGAAGATGGGGTACCTGGAGTCTTGGGGACTCTACAACTAATACCATTGTCATGGATCCATTTGGCAATCACGGCAGTCCAACCACATTGATGTGATGCTCCTAAACCTCTACCGGTATCACCATCAAAGTATTCGTAGAATGGAACATAATCTTTGAATAATGGATCACGATTCAATAATTCGTTACCACCATTACAAGCTCTGTCACCATTGTCATCGGGTACAAACAAATGCATTAATCTATATTGGATTTCTTGGGCACATTGTGCTAAATCCAACATAGTACCTGATCCTTTAGGACATTCGACTTTAACATCTGGCCCGTAGTAAAGGTAAAATCTTTGCAACGCTTCGACCAAAAGGAAATTGACTGGGAACCAAATAGGACCTCTCCAATTCGAATTACCACCAAACATACCCGAATCAGATTCACCAGGTAAATATGCCACTTCATATTGTTGGTTATTGACATTCATGACAAAAGGATGGTCTTTATGGTACTTCGATAATGATCTAATACCGTATTCAGATAAGAACTCATCTTCATTCAACATTCTGTCCAAAATGGCTAATAATCTGTCCTTGTTGACCAAGGATAATAATAACCGCTCACCAACACCTCTTGTTTCCATCGAGGCGATATTTCTTTCAGCGACCGATTCTCTGTTTTTGATAAACCATTCCAAACGCTTTTTGAAATTGGGGAATTTATCTAAAATTTCCGGTTCTAAAGTTAATGAAGCGTACAATGGAATTAACCCAACCAATGATCTCACAGGTAAGGATTCGGTATGGTGGTCATCGAACCTGATGGCATCGTAGTAGAATTGATCTTTTTCGTCCCATAACGAAGCCTTGGTAGATTCTTCCTCCTGTTTACCATACGATAACGCATCAGCAATAATGGTGAAATGTTCAAAGAACTTGGAAGCAATGTTTTCATAGACAGGATTAGTTTTGGCTAATTCCAAGGCAATGTTCAACATTTGTAACGAGAAAAACGCCATCCAACCCGTGGAATCGGCTTGTTCCAAATTACCACCGGTAGGCAATTCTTCCGATCTATTGAAAACACCAATGTTATCTAAACCCAAGAACCCACCTTCGAAAACATTATTCCCGTCGGCATCCTTACGATTGACCCACCAGGCGAAATTCAACATTAATTTATGGAATACACGTTCCAAAAATTGAACATCTTCTCTACCGTACATTTTACGTTCGATTTTGAAAATACGGTAAGCGGCCCAGGCATGGACTGGGGGGTTAACATCGGAGAAATTCCATTCATAAGCAGGGATTTGACCATTAGGGTGCATGTACCATTCCCTCAATAACAAATCAATTTGGTTTTTGGCAAATGTTGGATCAATCATGGCAAGAGGAATACAGTGGAATGCGGTATCCCAAGCGGCAAAGAATGGATATTCCCATTTATCAGGCAACGACAAGACATCATCGACATACATATGGGTCCATTCTTTGTTTCTTCCATTGGCACGATTTAAAGGTGGCGGAGGTGTGTTTGGATCACCTCTAGACCAGTAATTATGGACGAAATAATAAAATTGTTTTGTCCATAATAACCCAGCAAACGCTTGTCTTTGCACTTGTCTTAATTCATCAGACATTGGCAAAGGAGAAATTCTCCAGTAAAACGCATCAGCTTCGTCCTGTCTTCTTGAGAAAACCTGATCATGTTCATATTCATCAATTTCGACCAAATCTTTGGCTAATTTATATCTCAAAGTGACATAATCACCTGGGTCGACAGAATCGAATGAAAAATGAGCAGCAAATTTGGTACCTTGATTTTCTGGATTAACGGCTTCTTTATCATCTCTAATAACATATTCATGGAACCCATCTTTAACAAATTTCGACTTGTTTGGTTGATCATACAATTTCTTGGTGTTTGTATCATTTTCGGTAAACAAAAATTCGGGCAAAACATCTTCGGAATCTTCGTTTGGACCTGGAGCCGGGGCGAAATTGAGATATCTAGTACCGTATTGTTTGTGGTTTACTTCCACGGTAAACTCATCAATCTTTTTAACCGAAGGTTTCTCCTGATCATCGTCCCCCCACGACCAGGTATTTCTCAATACTAATTGCGGTAAAATATGTAATGGAGCTGGTTTGTCGGATCTATTATACGCAGTGACTCTGAAAAACAATTCTTCAGGATCGTCATCACCTTTGGCCATTTCAAACAAAACATCGAAATATTGGTTATCGTCGAAAATACCGGTATCGGTGATTTCATACTCATTTTCCAACCTCGATCTCTGACCATTGGTATCAATTAAGTCTTGATAAGGAAATTTACCAATAGGGTATTTATATAAATATTTCATATATGAATGAGAGGGAGTATTATCTAAATAGTAATACAATTCCTTGACGTCTTCACCATGGTTACCCTGGGAGTTAGTAACACCAAAAGCCTTTTCTTTTAAGATATCATCTTTTTCATTCCAAAGACCTAAGGAAAGACAAATTAATTGACGTTTGTCTGAGACACCAGCTAAACCATCTTCACCCCAACGATAAGCTCTAGAAGAGGAATGTTCGAAGGGGAAATCGGACCAAGCATCACCATTAGCCGAGTAATCTTCTCTGACTGTAGCCCATTGACGTTCACCTAAATAAGGCCCCCATCTTCTGTAGACGTAGTTGTTTAAACGTTCTTCTTCTTTGGTAACCTTCATGAATAAAGAAAAAGAATGTAAAGAAAGTAAAATATTTGTCCAATCCAATTTAAACTGCTATCTACGAGGGATCAAACAAAATAATAATTTTATCTGAGAACCTGCAAAATTAATTTATGGAAAGGGAAAACTTAGTAATAGTAATAGTAATTACTATATATATTACTCTATTGTTAACTACACTATACTCTCTACTCTTCTATCCATTCAAATCCAATTGATTTCTTACTAAAATCAACCATTCCCTGTTTTTGATCCACATGTGTCCATGCATAGAATAATTATATAATGCACTATGATTGCTACCAAAGAATGGAAAAACACGCTAAACACCTGAAAATCTTGGATTTTCATAGTAAGCCAAGATCTAGTGTCCTCTATACCTTCTACCCATTGCAGATCAATCAATCCTACAATATACTATATAAAATAAAAAGAAACTAAGGCGATCGTTCAAGGGAACTCTATGCGTCTCGTTAAAAGGGTTAAACTTTGGCAAGGCTATGCGATGAGCAATAGAAAGAAAGTTTGGCAATGGAATGGAAAGGAGTGTTTCATATCATCTACTAGTTTGTATTGGCTATATCTCCTTTTGTAAGATCCTTTTATTATTATTATTTATGTAGGATCATTGTCTACCGGATAATATTTATTTGGGGGAAAGGGGCAATTCCAGGTTGTTTTTAGACTGCAGCGCGGCGTGGGTGGGGGATGTAGGGTGGGGTGGGAAGCAGACGGTTTCCCTGGTAATCAATAAATGGTTGCCTGGGTTATGGGTTGATTTTGTATAATTTCACCAAGTATTGTCGATTATTATATTATTATGGCAAAAAAAAAAAAATTAAGAGACAATAATAATTTTTTGATTATCCGTTAATGAATTGATTAGTGTAGTTATTATTATAAATGATAATCCTTTGATAGTGGGTGGATAATGTAGTATAAAAATAATCTTCCTTTTAGATAGATTATACTTATTTCGGTAGTTATCAAAATGTTTGGATTGGAATTTTGCCAAAAATTGCAAAAATTTGGTGGTCGTAAAATGTTATCTATCAACCTTACTCTGGGTAATCTAGAAAAGCCTCCAAACATGCAGATAAAATTAAATATATATATCTTCAAGGTGTATTTAATGTTTCATAATTACAGAAGCTGAAGAGTCAACAAAGGTTTCTCTGGTAGTATATCTGGAACATATGTCGATTAACATTAATCTAAGTATGTAAAATATAAATTATTTCTGAAGAATTGAAACTCTTAAGGAGTATTAATAAAAATAAAATTAATCAATTAATTTTAAACAGATGCTTGTTTGTTACTATTGACAATAAGCAAATCTTCCCCTTTTTCTTGTCTGACGAAATCTCTAATACCATCTTCACCAAATTTCTCCATCATTTGACCAGCATCGAAAACTTCAACTTCGGTAGTTTTGAATTTTCTGGAACTGACACCAGTTTGGAACAAGACATCCAATTCGGCATAGGTTCTGTTTTTGGTTTCAGGCAATTCAAAGTAGGACCAAACAATACCAAGACCCGCAAAACCAGCAAATAATAACCCGGTTTTGGCTTTCCAGTTCCATTCATTTGGATTCAACATGTATGGCATAATAATACCCACAACAATATTGGCAAGATTATACAAATTTCTCGCTAACATGACTGACTTGGCTCGTAATCTTGCCGATGGCATTTCAGCAACAATACAATAACAAATTGGCCCCACAGTGGCATCGTAAACAAAGGTGAAAACTAACAACAAGGAACCAATAGCCCATCCGATACCCGAAGTTTGGGTAGCGAAACCCAATCCACCAACAGTGATTAATATTACGAATTGAGTACATAAACCGCCGAAATATAACTGGAATCGACCAAATTTCTGGGTAGCGACCCATGAGGATAAAGTACCCAAGATACCCAAAACATACATAACAATAGACATGGTGAAGGAATTGGAGGTGGATAAACCAGCTTGGACGTAGAAATAAGTCGAGTAACCCATCAAAGACGAACCAGTAATCGATTGAAATAACCAAGTCAAACCAGCAATCCTGGTTCTTCTGAAATTGGCGCCTTTAAAACAATCGAGGATGTTACCATCGGTATGGGCCGATTCTTCCTTCAACGCCATTTGGATCTTGGTTAACATAGCATGGGCGACGACATCTTTATCAGGAACTTTGGGGTTTTCCGATAATAATCGTTTCAACGCATGTTTGGCTTCGACATTACGACCTCTCTTGACTAAAAACCACGGGGATTCTGGAGCTAAGTAAACCCCGATAATTAACGGAATTGGCCAAATCCATTGCACTGCATAAGGGATACGATACGAATCGGCACCAATATGACCATTAACGGCCTTTAAGACCCCCGAAGCAATCAATTGACCGAAAACCCAACATAAATTGACATAAGTGGTTAAGTAAATACGCAAGGGAGCAGGAGAAACTTCAGCAGCATAAGTGACAGTAATGGTTTGGTATGACCCCCAATTAATACCCAATAAAATATAAGAAGCCAATAACATTTCAATATTTGTGGCGAAGAACTGGATGAAAATCAACCCCACTGAAATTGCCAAAGCAATAATCAAGGTTCTTCTATAACCGATGATATCGGCGGTGAAACCGGCAATGAACAAACCAATCACCTGCCCCATATGGTAACCAACAGATAAACCCGTTTGCCACTTGGCAGGAACTTGATAAGCGGGTTCCTCCTCAGTACCAAAATTCTTACCAAACTTTTCCTTAAACGCTGGTAACGCATATAAATTGGTCAACAAACTGGTATCGTAACCTTCCATAACCAACGCCGTGGATAAAAGAATCGACCATCCAATAGCCTTTGGGAACGATCTTAACCCTTCTTTGATACCCATAGTCCTTTCTTTGTGATCACTGTCTTTAGCCTCATTGGACATATCTAAGAACTTGGCTATGTACTCGTCCATATCAGCATTGATACTGGAATCATTTGAATCTTTCTTCTGGAGACCAACAGTAACATTGCCCTTTTTGTTGTCTTCAACGTGAGAGGTAGACATAGTTAATGCTTTGATACCTTTTCATAAAATTACTATCAGGGAATCAACCTTTATAGATATAACATATTGGTCCCAGATGTGGGGGAGCATACTGATCCTGAAGGTGGGGGAGCATAAACATGAATTTTGCAGCCAGAAATATTTTAAGAATTATTTTTTCACCCCAAAAAATTGTGTCAGTTAGCTATATTGTGCTCAATATGGTGTTCAAACTAGTGCTACCACCATTAGCCGAGGCAACCGTTCAAACCAATATCATGTTAAGATTTTGTTGCTTTCAAAAACACACCAGCACTGGTTGGAACTATTTCCTTCTTAGCCATCGGACTGACTCAGATGTACTATCGATATGTACTGTCAAAACGTTCCATCGCAAAGTTTATCGCAAATATGCAACGCCAAGTCTCCAACAATGGAAAAAACAATGAAAGAGATTGATATCTCTACCCCATACCCCATATTTTTTGAGTCAACAATAGATCTATCTGGCATAGCCGGTGGCCATTAACTTTGAACTGTTGCGCATTCCTGGTTCTTTGTTGAGCTCCCCACTTATCCCCCAATATATTTGCGTTCCCCAATAAATGTAGACGTGATTGTCAATGCTGGTAGATCAGTTACCGATTCGCTTAATAAAATATTAACCTTCAATTGCCGAAAATCATAATTGGTCACTTTCGAGGTCATGTCAATAAAATGATATTGTGAACATGTAAGTCATGTTGATGGTGAAACACCTACTTGGGTAAGATTGTAATTCTGTAGGAATCGTAAACTATTCCAAATATGGGTATTTTCGCGTCGATAATACGACTTTCATAGCCGCATTACCATATTCTTGGCAGGCTGCAAAATTTCAAGTACTCGTTGAAAAAGTTTGCAACTACTCAACATTCTTGCTATTTTCCCGAGTATTACTGCTTGATAAAATTCATTCTTGCTATAGAAGAAATTTTTTCCTAAAACTTCAAAAGAGTTTATTACAACATCAGCAATTTCTCCATTCATGTTGCTAATCCAGCCAAATAGTGATTGATTTTATAGTGATATAAATTGACATCTATGATCCACATAATGCCAGATGTACCACATGTTGTACATTTTTAATTAACTTATCAAGATTGGTTAACGTAGGATCGAATAAATCCATGGAATTTCCTTTCCTAAATAAATCTCTTCTGAAAATGTTAGCTGCTAGTTTCAAATTATCAAGTCCTGATTACCTTCAATTGTGGGAACTGGATTAGTGTCCAAATGTGGGCTGTCATCACCCAATACTAACCCATGAAAGAAATCTGTGTTAATACCTGCATGATCATAAAATTGACTACACCTTTTTGATCACTTAAGGACAATTAGTCAAAAATGCAATTGTTAATCATAAATCTTCTATAAGAAACAATTAACTACTGTTTCTCAGTCGGAGGGGTCTCCCATTCTCTCCATTATAATATCTTTCATTTCATATATATAGTTAACTAATTCACTTCGTAAATCAACTCTTAACTCCCCTTTGTCTATAAAGTTTAAGTATACTCGGGCAAACCTGTATAAATCAACTAAAACCTTATCTATTTTGACATTGTTTTTGGATAATATTATATTTAAGGTATCTCAAACTTAATAACACTAACTCTTTTGATAAAATGATACTCAGGAATTAACTATATCAGATGACACAAGTGTCGTGAGGTACACTTTGTGATATTGTTGAACTCACTTCGTAAGTGTAGTGCCTCTGTTAATTGATTAAGTTTTAGTTAAATACTCATTTGAATTATATACAATATAGATCTAAAGATCTAAAATACTTTGGGGAAGAAAAATATTGCGGTACTTTTGCCAGGGAAATCTGTTTCAACTAGTTAATTCATACCATAACTCGAATATACTAATCAAACTTGATTAGAAATCAAAAGCTTTATATTTGAATTGTCAGCAAAATTTAAGCCACGTCATGGCTTATTCAGCTACAAGTAATACCCTCGGGATAGACCTGGGGTTTTCCATCTGAGTGCATAAAATAGTGATTGTTTCTACGTATATATCTATTGTTAACTACGCTTAGTAATTCGACAAAATTGTATTAGTGTCGTAAAACCTATACCACTAGCACGGCAATATAGAAATGTATAGAAAATCCAACCGACATCGAACGATTTATATATAGTATCTTCCTACGCCGTGCCGACTTCATTCAGCCAATCATTTACGGATCCGTTCGTACATAAGCTTTTTCTGCAAACTCCGTAGGCGGCACGGAATAACCACCGATATATTTTACGGAATTACCCAAAGCGGATGATAGATACACAATATGCAGGATATTAGTAAAGTCTAATGTAGTAATCAAACCAGCTATATAAAACAGCAAGTTGAAGCCAGATTCAAGATTTACTAGCTAGTAATTTCTTTCTATCATGTCTAACACTTATGCTGAGAATAGAATTGAAATGGCAGAAACCTTGATGGAACAATATGGCCATGAAGATGGTTTAGACCAGGTTCAGGCTCGAGATGAGCAGGTTCATCCAGTACACAACACAGCAGCTGGTAATGGTATACAACATCCAGAATACGGTAATGGCATACAAAATCCAGAATACGATAATGGTATACAACATCCAGAATACGGCACGGCTGCTGCTCATGGTATACCAGAAGCTGATAAGGCTCCTTCTAATGATATGCTTGACGATACTTCTACTGACCTTGTATCTGATGAAGTGCGTTCCTACAAACCTCAAGAAGAGGATAATAACTTATCTCGTCAACCAACCCTATTGTCCAGAGTACAGACGTCGCTTTCGTTTTTCAATCCCAAGTTGAAGAACCAACGTAAAAGAATTGTTATGCAGATTGCTGGGATATATTTGTTAATGGCTACTCTATGTTTGGGTATTTTCTCGATTTATTGGGGGTCCATGGTAGGTCGTAATGACCGTTTGGTCAATTTGGACTACTTGGTCGTGATTGAGGATTCCAATGTTGGTGGAGTTGAACCGATCATTGGTAATTCATTTCAGCAATTGTTAACTAATCCCCTGATTATGCATGTCGGTACCTGGCACGTTTTCAACTCTTCAGCGTGGGCTGAGGTCACTGGTAAATCAGGTAGAACCTCCGAACAGGAAATTATCAGCCAAGTTCATGAACATAATTACTGGTCCGCTATTTATATCAAGGAAAATGCTACGGCAAATTGGATAAATGCTATAGAACAAGGTGATTTGTCCTATAACGTCTCCAACTCGACAATTAACAACTATTACGAAACCGGCCGTGATTTCTTGGCCATGAATACCTATGTTACTCCCCAAGTTAAGAATGTCGAACATTCATGGTTGAACTTGCAACGAGGTTTGGTTGAGAAATTGAACTTGTCGGACTTATCCACAAATTCAATCGCCGTCGTCAGTACCCCTTTGAAATTCACCTATTACGACTTTGTACCATTTACCGACCCCGTTTTGGTAGCTCCTTCTCAAGTGGGGTTGATTTATATGATTATTATCACCTTTTTCCAATTCAATTTCTTTGCTGATTTACATAAAGAAGTTGCCCAGCTGGGAATGAAAAAGATCCATTATGTCCTCTACAGAATTTTCACCGGGTGGTTATCTTATTTCGTATTATCTTTAGTGTTTGGTTTGGTCACCTTGGCATGCCAAGTTGATTTTACAGTAACTTTTGGTCATTCAGGGTTTTTGGTATATTGGATGATAGCATTTTTAACCATGATTGTCGTGGGGACGGTTAATGAGATCGTGGGGTTATTATGTATTATTTTGTACCCGCCAGTATTAGGTTTTTGGTTGTTGTTTTGGGTGATTATCAATATCACGCCCACATTTGTTCCACTACAATTATCAGCAGAATTTTTCCGTTATGGTTATGCTATGCCAATTCATAATTCATATGAAGCTACAAAACCCATTTTCTTTAATGTGACTAAAAAACACATGGGAAGAAATGTGGGAATTCTAGTTGCATGGTGTGTTGTATCCACCTTGTTGTTGGTACCAACCTTGGCATTTTTTGGAAAAGTCATGGGTAGAAGAGCAATGCTTGCTGCTAAAAAGGCAAAAGAAGAAGCCATGGAAAAAGAAAGACAAGAAAAGGTTGACGCTTAAACATTATAACAATACTTCTCCAAGTAAACTGAAATTGCAGAAACTGACGATAATGGTCCATTTATGAAGAAGACTATTGATAGTATTTGAACTTATCGCCTAACATGTAAATAATTCCAACGTTTGATACTGCAATATTGAACGCGGCGGTAATTCTTCCATCAATAAGAGAAGTTGGTTCAGTCACCCTACAAATTTCCGTGAAATATCGATGTAAACCATTGTATATACAAATCCTAACAAAGACGATAATTGTTGGATTAGACGTTTTAAATATTATCATTCAATTATAACTATATAAATACTAATAAATTAATAAATTAATACAGGATCAACTACTTTAGCTCTCTTTGTAGTAATTACTCGGAATAAATTTTAGAAGATACGGAGCAAGCGTCAACGGAGTTACGCCAGACGGAGATTAAATGTGGAATTTGGAAATAACGGCAGATCTATCCAGCCGATTGAAAGTTTATTTCTCAGGTGATTATTGGAAAAGACAGTAGAACAATTACAAAACAAAGAACAGCCTGGACACTTCATTCAACTCTAAATTTTGTATCTTTGCTGGAGTGAGGAAAATGTTACCATTCATGCAAAAACTCTTTTTCATGGGTATCAGTCTAGATTTACAAGTTGAATGATCTCGGATACACATTATTAAGCCCGTTTTGGAAGTATACCATCATAATTGGAGATCAGGTCAAATATTTACATCACAACAGAAGGTAGACATTGGTCAAGCTTATAATAAACATTTGACTGCTAGTTCTCGGTTAATACCCATACATCTAGATGACATTTCACTTTTCAACATTTTGTTTATTGGTTACTGAATAACTCTAACTAATTACATATGGAAAATTTCATTTTGTAACACTTTAGCTCTATATATCAAAGTAACTAATTTCGATTAACTTTCTCTTTATTAGCTTCATCTTCAGTATAGTTTTGAAACCGTCTTTGTGCAGGACCAATATTTACATTTTGTCAAATTTGTAAACAAATATTAATGGCAGTGAATAATCACCAGTACAACCAATTACTGGACCAACAAGCATAATAGAACAGTATACTACTGAACTATCCAACTTTATCAACGTTTACCTAAAGTGCCAACCATTAAAATTTTCTTAAAATCTAATATTCAACGAATTGAATCATCTTGGTTATATACTTGTTTCGAAAATGTCAAGGTTTAGTCAACAGAATTCCCAGAAGCGAATATTGAGTGATAATACTTTAATGTATAACAATCGGCCCCTGCCGCTAAAGAAACAGAAAACTATTGAATTTCAATCTGTTTCGATTAAACCATCAAGTTTACCTCGACCGCAAAACAAACAAGAGGTGAATCAAGACCAGTCCAACATCCCTGGTGCCCCCAATATCAGTCCTAGCAAATCATTGAAAGGAATTAAACATATAATGTCAATGCAGGGCCGATTAAAGGAACAGGTAAGATTACCTACTCCAAAATTGGAGGAGCCTATCCAAAAGGAAAAACAGACTACACCCATATCTGTGGACCTTATCATTGATTTATCCCAAGAATTAGTTTCTTCCCAATCGGAGTACCTGGAGCTAGTAAGATCATATAAAAAATATATCAGTAAAGTTGATGAAACAACTAATAAATTGAAAACTCAAAAATGGAAGTACCAAACTACGGTCGATTTGATGCTAAAAGATACAGCCAAAGATGAAAGTTTGGTAAATGAAGAGATCGAGAGTTTCCAACAAGAACTAGATCAGAAATATCAACAAACAGAAGCCCAATTAATAAAAGATTTGGATGAAGCCAAAAACTTTAATGATGATCTGATATTAAAAGAAATACTGACAGTTCAAAAGGAAATAGATTCCCTATTAGAAAAGATAGAACTCCTAGAAGTTGAACATGAACAAAATTTCACGTCAACAAAACTTAAATATGAAAACGAATTGGCAATAACTTTACAACCAAAGGTTGAAGAGATTAACAAGTTAGCCTATGAATTTAATATTCAACAAAAAACGAGTACTGAATTAGCTCAGAAATTGGCCAATGTTGAGGAAGATATAGCCAGCAATCAGTCTAAGAAGGACCACCTACAAAAATCGATCAAACAATTAGATTTCAATTTCGAAAATTTTGAAAATTCGAGATCACAAATATTGGACCTTCATAATATTGAAAAGGATTTAGAATCTATAAATGCTTCGAAATCTCGCTGTGATGAACAGTTTGATGTTGAACATCGGAAATTCTTGCATACCCAAAACAAATTGAAAAATTACAATTATCAACGACAAATCTTGGAGAACTCAATCATGGATTATGAAAATAAACTAAGAGTATATATAATGGGAAGGGAAGACTTGGATAATTATGAGTTCAATAAAGTGTTCCCCTCAAATCAAACGAAGGTACCCAGCGAGTTTTCCGCTCTTGTGAAATCAGCATTGAAAGGCTTCAATATTTCGGTTATTTTCAATGGGGAAATTCCAATCATCATGAGTTCGATCACTAAGAGTTGTGAAACGTTGTTGAATGCAAGCGACGAATCAATATATTTAACACTTCAAAGCTTGAAGTTCTCTAACTCGAAAGTTTATGACTCTTTGGATAATCAGAAAGAGGTATCCAGTGATCGTTTAAATGGTAATTCACTTCAATTTAATAGCCAGCAAATGAGAATTGACAAGTCGACATATAATGAGATTGGCGGAATTCTCAATCCCGACCCTACAGACGATGGGATCAATATTCACATTCTTAATGTTAAATCTAATCAAACCACATGCTCAATCTTATTTTTGGACCTCTGTGGGAAATCAATTACCGACCAAGTAGTTGAATTAGAACGCTTCATTGAAATTTGTACCAATAGAACAAAACCTGTTTCCTTCGAGGACAAACTATTCCTGTTTGCGTTCAATAAAAGCAAATGTTTATTTCTTGCGAATATAGAGAATATAGAAAGCCAGGAAATGTTAAGTTGCTTATCGAGGATTAATCGACTTAAAACGCCATATAGCAAAACATAGAGATTATATACAATAGATCACGTCAATTTTTATGGTCTTTATTTTATTAATACAGAATCTAATTACATTTACAATTATTTAATACAACACAAATCATGTGTCAACGATTTTGTTAGTTTACTTTCAAAGTAACTTTACATTGTAGTCACCAAATCGTGTAGCACCCATTTCAATTCATCAGTGGTTCCAATATGGGCATCTTGTCGTATTGGTTTTTCTTCCTTCTTTTCTATAGTGCCATTGACATTATCGGGTTCTTCAAAAGCGAAAGCTTTTGGCGGTAGCTGGTAATCTAAATCATGGGGGTCCATGTCATTACTATCGAGCATGACATTGGGCAATCTATACTTGGGACCATATGGCTCGATTAAATGAGGAAACATTTCGAAAGTATCATAAAAGTCTTCAACATGCAAAGTAATGTCCTTACCCTGCTCTATTTCATCAAACCTTCGTTTAGAGCTTCCATTGGAAAACGGATTTGATTTCGTTTGGGAATCAATGGGTGGCATGTAATCATTATTGGTATATTTATTTTCTCTGTACTTTGTAATATCAATTGCCTTTTCCATGATATTTTTCAAGTGTGCTTCCAACCCTAATAACAAGACTTCCAAGACTTGGGTGTTTACTCCTCCGGTGAGACCGTATTCTCTCATTGTCATCAAAGTTCTCCTGGTTAAATCATCAGCATCGGGGAGTTCGTAATTTTCAGTACATATAGGGGTATTAATTCCATTAACCACATCTTGCTGCCACTGCACCAAGTTATTAACTTGTAATTGTTGTTGTTCCTTATCTTGAATCATGGGAATTTTTGGTAATAGCGAATGTCTGGTGAGAGTGATACCGGCACTTAATTTACCTTGTTTACCACTATCTCTGGTGATATTCTTAATTCTTCTTCGTTCCTTAATTGGTAAGCCCATAATATTTTGTTTGAACTTTTCATATTGACTCGACTTGACCTTGTTTGCTTTATTAGATTTTTTGTTCCAGAAGGAAGCAAATTCATGGCCAAATTCTATGGGGCCATCTTTCAAACTATTGGCAAAGTTTAACAATAACAATTTGTTATGATATTGATATAAATCATCTTTCAAAATGGGATTAAGAATCTCAACTAATTCGGGTCTACTTAATCTTCCAACTAAAAATAAACTAACAGTCTCATGATATTTCTCCCAGTCAGGACCTAACTTAGTCTGGAACTCTCGTATCAAATTCTCCAACTCCAATCGAGTATTTTGATTAGCATTCTTAGCATCATTGCTAGTTCCATTACCTTTCTGTTTATCAACAGCCACATCAGATCCAACCTTTACAACCTCCTCCTCGTAGTCTCCCTCTACCTCTGGATGTGCCTCTGTCGTCGATTGCATCGTCATATATACCTAACAAGTCCAATCAATGTAACTTTATCAATATTTATCGAGGAAAATCAAAACAAATTGGCTTAACAACCAAATACAGGATGAATTAGTTATATCAGCGTATAAAACCTGGTACTACTGATTGATTAGCAAAGTTATCAACAAAAGTCCAATTCTGGTTCAAGTTTCTAACAATTTCCAGTTGTGTTTTTTTCAGTGCACACAAACTTTGCCGGCTTTAAACGAAGTTGTGGTATTTCTAATAAAAGTAGATGAATTAGTATGTATAAGCTTCTATAAATCTATATAATCTAAAGATATGCTGATGAAATGCAACGGGTGGATAAATGTGAATTTTTTAGGTAAAACTCAGTGTGTTAGAATCATGGGGAAATGGTTTCAACTGGAGTCGATTCAGTTACCAGTTCCTTTTCTTCTTCGAATGTACCCACGTTATCATTACGCTGGATGGCAATGAAAACAAATGAAAACAAAACCCCCAAGCCAGAGACGCCAATACCAAAGTATAATGCTGCTTGGTAACTTTGCCATAAATCTTCTACATGGCGCATGGTTTCGAGTTCAACAACACTGCCCATTCCTAAGAATAACGATACCGAGTAGCTGACTACTGTAGATACCAATGAGCCTGCCATACCCTGATGTTGGAGTGGTAAGTAATTAGATAGGATAATGGCAGCAGCAGGGAAACTGAGGTCCATGCCCCAGCACAAGATGATTTGTTGGCCAAGTGTTAATTGGAAGTATGATTGATCGATTGGAGACACTGCCAACATGATGCAACCACTCATGAAACATAATGCTGAGAACAAAATAATGTATGATGGTTTGGTCAAGGAAATGATGATTGATACGAGTAAACTGGCAACAGTTCCGCCAATCAAGAAAGGAATGTAGGTGATACTAGCAATGATCGGGGTGTAATGTCTTAAATTGAACAAAAATTGCCAATAGTAATACTGCCAGATCCCAAACGACCCCCAACCAAGACCAATGCATAGAAGAACCAAACCAATCTTTATATTAAAAATTGCCGGTGGTAGCAAAGGGTCCTGAGCTACTTTCAACTCGACATAGAAAAAGGCAATGATTAGCAAAACCGACAAAATTATCAACACGATGATATATGCTTCATTCCACCCCGAGACTGGGCCTTGATTCCACACGAAATTGAAGAGAATTAACCCCGAAATACCTAATGACGAACCAAGATAATCAAAACTTGGTGTGGAGGAAATTGTCAAAGGCACTGAACTAGATGCCGTGATTTCATTATTCGATTTTATCGATTCAATATCTACAGGTAAAACTGCAACAACTTCAATGTTCACTTTTTCATTCCCATTGACAGTAGGAATATAAACCCAACTTAGTACTGCAAACCCTGCACATACTATACTCAACAACCAAAAGCACCATGGCCACCACCATAATTGGGCCACCACTGCCGACATAATCGCGCCTATGGTAGCACCTACAGGTCCACTGACCCCCATTAAACCAAATATCAAGTTTTTTCTGGTGTGCCCATCATATATCGTACCTAGTAAGCCCAAACCACAAGGTAAAAGCAAGGCGAAACCTATACCTTGTAGAGCTCTACATATGATATAGAAAGTAACGTTAACATATACGGTGAACCCAATTAACAAACTAGATAGGGTACACCATACCCAACCGATCACAAACACCTTTTTCAAGCCAAAAATGTCGCCTAATTTACCCGAAACCAATATGAAAGTCCCCACGGTTAAAGCGAAAGAACCCATGAACCAAACTTGTTTAGAAGAATCAACTGAATCAAACGAATCTAGTACTATATTCATTGTCGCTAAACTCATAGTGATGGAACCTTGACATAAGAACTGGGCCATGCAAATAAGGAAAACTGTTATTAGTTCATGATACCAAGTGATAAAGTGTTTAGGTCTAGGATCCATAGTTCATAAGGTAATCCATCGTGGAAATCTGGGAAGAGCTTTAGTTATATACTTAGTGGTGCGTTGGATGGCCGCTATCAGCCGTATGGAAAATACCGAAAAAAAAAAAAAAAAAAAATCATTTTGTTAGTAGATGGTAGCGCAAGAAAACGGAACCACCGAGGAAGTGAAGATAAGTATATATGGGTAGTGGTTACCTTGTTTATTTTGAATTTGCGAAATCTAGAATACTTTTACTAGTATCATGTATTAAATGATTCTCACAAAAATGATTAGATAGATACGTTGGTCCGGAACCATGTGGTATTGGACGATGGGAATGGCATTTTTAAAAGATCCATGCCTCAAGCATGTAAATTTTATAATAGTAGTTTATTAAGTAGGAACATATTTTAACAGCAATAACAATAGAATTCAAGCCTGGACTTAAGATGAGATGATTTAATAATATCAACTAGTTGGTCTAAATATGTATTTTTCTTGTAGTAACTCTCCTAAGCTCAATCGAGTTTTCATGGTATATAATTTATATTGAACAACACGTTGATTACTTGAATATTCACCAAGTCAATTAACTCCGTGCTCTGATATAAATCCAGTTAATCCCGTCTGGCATTGTTATAACCAACCATTGCAATCGCATCTATTCCTTCGACCTACTTTTTCTTGAGAGGTTGAGAAATCGTAAATACAACAATAGAAAATTACTCATCAAATACCCCCCAAGTAGCAGGTAATAACCTATTATATCAATTTCCATTAACTCCGTCTCGTATATACGCTGTTTGTGGTTAGCGCTTAGTCAGATTGACATGATTTTACGATTAAAGTTTAAATGACATTAAAAATAATCTTGATATTTTGGTGTAGGTAAGAAACGGGGGAAACGGAATTAACCCGTATGACAAATAGGAGGGGGTTTATGTCATTAAAACACGCTGATAGATGATACTTTTAATTTATGATTTGTCATAAACTATTGACTTTGATGTTGCAAAGGTGTAAACATGCA
Organism: Candida sp. Y128-05E; assembly: GCA_037042355.1. Lineage (NCBI taxonomy): Eukaryota > Fungi > Ascomycota > Pichiomycetes > Serinales > Debaryomycetaceae > Candida > Candida sp. Y128-05E. The sequence continues at coordinate 12,296 of JAXQKE010000172.1, read as the reverse complement.
TCAGGGGGTGTGAAATTACGAAAAATATGGATATATTGGTCTAGGGAGTTTCATACATATAAATCTATATAAATACGCGTGGAGTAGAAGTATTTCATTTATTCATTACAAGATGTCTAAACACTTTTATCCATGTATTTGGTATGATAACAAAGATGCCAACACAGATGCTAAACAGGTTGCCAAACAGGCAGCCCAATTCTATATTGATGCTTTCCAAGATGGTAAAATCACCCAGGAAAATGATGTTGGCGTAATGTGGACGATTTTCGACTTCCAATTCTTTGGTCTAAATGCTAAAGCTGAAGATGATACCTTCTTTCCCAATCCTTCTACCAGTTTCACCGTGATTTTGAACTCTAAAGAGGAAGTTGACCGTGTTTGGAGTAAATTATCAGAGAATAAGGATGAAAACCTGAAGATTCAATCGTTAATGCCTTTGGATACGTACGAATGGAGTGAGTATTATGGCTGGATTAATGATAAATATGGTGTTAGTTGGCAATTGACTGTACCTTTCCAAAATGAAGCTGAAACCGAGTCAAAACAACGGATCATCCCAAGTTTACTATATGGTGGTAAGAATAGTGGTACTAGTTTATTAGCTATGGACTTCTATAAAACCATCTTTTCCGATTTCAAATTATCTGTTGACGTGAAAGACGAGGAGAACAAGACTGTTAAATACGCCCGGTTTAGCGTATTGGATGGAATCGATATCAGTATCATGGACTCAGGTGGTGTGTGTCATTCTTTTGACTTTAATTATGGAGTGTCATTTATTATTGAATGCGATGACCAAGAACAAATCGATTATTACACCGATAAATTAATTGCTGATAGTGGTGAACAATTACCCTGTGGCTGGGTCAGAGATAAATATAATTTTGTTTGGCAAATCTGTCCAAAAAATTTAACTCAATGGGTCTTTAATGAAGATGGTAGTCCAAATAAAGTCTACCACGAAAAATTAATGAAAATGAAACGAATTGTTGTGTCTGAGTTGAAGCATTGAATTTGCACTTGTGAGTCGAGTATAATGGTATATAGTATTATGTGATTGTGTGATTGTATATTTGACAAAATACTGTAGCAATATCGATAAAACCACGAAAATGATATAGAAACTGTACTATTTGGCGAGACTGTTAATCCTATGATACCGTGTCAAACTGATCAAAGATGCTGACCATGAGAGACTATTCAAATCCTTCCACATATTCTATTTGATGGTTGAGAATTATCCACACAACTAAAAATTCTATTTCCAGAATCTCTCAATTGTATATCGAGTCCCCATCATACCTTCGGTACAAATCTGTTTGTAGTTATAAGAAACCTCCTTTTGCCATTTCCGAACAACCTCATACTTGCTAAAGAGATGTTCCTGTAACCAAACCAGGAGCAATGAATACTATGCAAACCATACTTCATGATCTCAGTAAAGACAAAACTAATAGTGTAGGTATAGTCAAGAAACAATAGATCCATGACTTGTGTATCTGGATTATTTTCAGAACGACTACTTCTCTATTTACCTTGATATTGTCTACCTTATAATTAACCCAAGTATATCCGGTATACTTATACTTATTCCCAAGTATAGCTATTCGATTCTATAGTTCACCAAAGTATACTTACGGTATAGCTATCCTTCGGTATACTAAACTCGAATGTAAACCTTTGGTAAGACCCATATACTAAGTATTCCTTCGGAATGCTGCATTTCAAGGTATACCTTGGTATACCTTCTATATGATACATATACTAAGTATACCTTCGGAATTATACTTATGCTTAGTATACCTTCTGAATTATATTTATACTTATACTTGAGTATTCCTTCGGAATACTATACTCAAGGTATACCTTCGTATACCTTGTACTAAGCATACCTTCGGTATGCTCGACCGATATACTTTCTATAACATATACTAAGTATACCTTCGGTATACTTATACTTATACTTGAGTATTCCTTCGGAATACTATACTCAAGATATACCTTTGGTATACCTTGTAAGCATACCTTGTACTGAGAAGCATACCTTCGGTATGCTATACATCCAATCCCATCAAATATTTATCAGTTTCATTAATAAAGTTTGAATTATTAATAATCCTTGTCAATTCACTCTCAGACTCTCTAAACTCTACTTGAGCCAATGGATTAAATACGATATTTTCCATGAAATAGTGGGAATATAATTCATGTAAAACCGATTGTAAATTATCGATATTATTGGAACTTATCAAAAGAAACTTAAAGTTAGTTAAAGTTTCCATGTAATGGATTCTAAAAGAACCAATGGCTAAAGATTTCAATTGATTATTAGCTTGTAATTTAGAAACAATAGTTTTTAAAGAATATAATAATCCAAAAAGTAATTTCAGTTGATTTGAGTCGTTATATTTGTTGATAGTTCCATTTGTTTCATTGAATTGTCTGTTGTAGATACAATTGCAGTGTTTGTCGTAGATGTTGAAAGCAAAGATTGTCATTGGAGTGTTGTTGTGTTGTTGATGGTTTGTTGATTGAATGTTGATGATTTGTTAAATCGCAGTAAAATTTTGAATTTGCAACCAACAGAAATAGAATGGGGAATTTTGTCATAAGAATTAATTTCTTTGGAAGTGGAAGTGGAATTAGATAGAGAGGTAACAAATACAACGAATATATCAACCATAACATAAATTTATACAAGACTTTTTATAAATATATAAATACCTGTAGAGATATCCAATAAATAGTTATACAATCATTGCATCTACGTATTAAATTTAAAGGTTTCCATATACTCATTTACCTGGAGATAATGATATATTTGTAAAATCAGTAACATCAAACAGCAGGCAAAAAGTACCAAGTTTTCAAGTCTTGTTCACTAAAAATAACTGATATTATGATTCAACAATAATCAATAGATATAACCCTATAATATAATACAATACAATCAATCATTTTTTTTTTGGTGGGTAATAGATCGATTTAACTCATCCAGATGGTTGTACATCTGACAACTATAAATTCTAGTTTTGTTTGTTATAATGTCGTCTTGTGGGTAAATCTTTGGTAATAAATGTTGCAACCATTTAAAGATTTATCTACAACCAATTTAATAGTATAACTGATTCGAACACTCACAAAACAAGAATTAAAGTCAAACCAATTTGATTAGTAAAAGTATTTATGAACACACTAACTAACGAAATTCTATTGCCAACCATTTATTCTATTTAATTTAATATAGTACATGATTTTTACCCCCAAACTAATAACCACCGATTCATTAAAATTGACTTCCCTGTAGTTGAATGGTTGTGGTTTACCAATATTAATTTTCCATATAAGAGAATATTAACTTGGGTTATAAACATTGGATATTTCCCAACCGTTTGATTAATGACACCATATAATCTTGATTAGAGGGAGCGGAAGTGAAAAATAAAACGGTTACTACATTTTATGACCTGATTAAAAATTTTGCAATCGGGAATATGAATCATGAAATGACTCGGTAGTCATCATGACTAAATACCACCAACAAAAATAACCAGAGGTTACCCAACGGTTATTAATTAGATGCATTTCGTTCTTTGACATTATGTGGTGATATTTGTCGTCTGATTATGTTGAGCTCGATAATGTTGATGGCAAAAAATTTTGCAATACGGAGCGAATCATAAAATGACTCGGTAGTCATATCATGATTGAATACAACAAAAAAAATTTAATGTAACCAGAGAATGTAACCAGAGGTTACATTATACCCAATGGTTAATTATACATCATTCTTTATAGCCATGATCAGGATTCACTGCCACTTTTCACGCATCTCATCAACGTACATGGCTTGACACTAATCTAGAATCAAACTAAAATTGGAATTAGAGTATGTCAACGACAAAGTGTAAACATGGCAATGCCAAATAAAACCTACCACCGTAAATACCTCACACCATAAATATCTCACACCATAAATATAAATACCTCATATAAATTTGCCACTGTTCAGTATCTCCGTGTAAAATCCAATAACTTAACTACTATCTTAACTACAATCTTAGCTAACTATAATTACAACCTATACTAGTCTAACCTCTACCAATGTCTTACGTCCACATATTTACCACTGAAGAGTTACCACATTTGATAACTGCCATAACCACTGTTATCATGTGACATGGTGAGATATTTTTTAATAGGAGAGAGATATTGTTTTATTAAGAGAGGTTTTTGGGTTTACTGATGGAAAAGATAAACTTTACTTTATTCTAGATCCAAAAGTTAGAGCAACAAGATGTGGTACTACGCCATGCCACAACATTAAAACACACAGCACCATACCACTTGTAAACATGAGGCATTGGTTTCTTCTGTGTGGTTCTCTCCCATCCCTTCGCTTCCTCTGTCTGTTTTGTTGTGTCCACACCCTTTCGGAGTTATCTCTCAAAACAATCACTTTCTCCTCCACAGTAGAAAATTAAACTTGCTCGTGGCTAGGAAATTTATATAAGGAAGTGATTTTCCTAAATTATATACATATATACTATTTACAAGATATTATAATAAATTATAATTCTATATACTACAATGGATGCCATATTTGATTATGATGAAGATGTTCAGGAGATAGAGTCTCCTCTTCAACAGTTTCAAGAAGATAATGATGTGGACGAGTATGTCTTGGATAAATTGTATGTGGAGTGTGTGGGTTGTAAACGATTGGTTTTGCCCAATGTCTTGTGTTGTGATGTGGATGTTTTTGGGAAAAGGGAGAATTATTTAAGTGATAATTATCGGGAGTGGGTGAGAAGGAGCATTGATATACCTGCTATACCAGGCTTGCCTGGTATAGCTAGTATGGCTAGTATGACTAGCATGCCAAATATACCGAAGGTATATTTGGGTGAAGTATGAGTATACCGAAGGTATACGAAAGTACCAGGTATACTGAAGTTTAATGAGTATACCGAGGGTATGGTTTCCTGGAGGTACTGGGTTGAGTTAGGTATAGTATACCTTCGGTATACTATACATGAGTTATGGTTTAGGATTAGGTTAGTTTTGTTTTTGGGTAGGTTAGATATACAGATAATATATAAAGAAATTATTAGTTTATCAGGTATGCCGAAGGTTTACTTGGGTCAAGTGTAGGTAGAATGGTATACAGAAGGAATGCTTCAAAGGTTCGTTCACTGGAGTATACTAAGTAGTTTGATGGGATATTAAATCTCTAATTAATCTTTTGTAGGTGAAGGTATACCTGGGTGATTTGAGATATTGAATTCTTTGAAGACAATTGATACCAAATTCAAATCAATGTGAAAATGGATCGCCTTTGGCACGATTGTTTAATTTGTAGACATGGGTAGGTAAATTGGGTGTGAAATGAAATGGCGACTATGTATCAACTTAAATTGGAGGGTTTATAATGGCTGTTATATAGAACCTATAAAAATCTACAAACGATTTCTTGTTTAACAAGAATTGAAAGTTAATTCGAATTGCAAAATTATAACATGGGTATAAACTGGAATTAATACTACTATACCTACAGTATATTCCAGGTTAATTACAACTAGAGGAATTACTTTAATCAGTTCAACTATTAAATGGAGATCTTTTTATTAGTTATATATTATATTTCCAGATACTAATTTATACTAGAAGCAATTTCTGATTATGTGGATTCGACAGCAACAAGATTAACTTGATTTAACCGTACACAAATGCTTGTACTGAAAATTCTTCGCTTTATTTGTCGGATTGTCAACTGTAATTCTTTCACAGATTTGATTATATGAAGCACATAAATGCTATTGTATGCTTCGGTTGAGTTGACAAAGTCCCCCAATTTGTTTTCCAATAACACACAGCCAAGAAATGAAGTAAATGCTTCATTAGAATCTTGTACCTGGATTCCACATGAAGTGTAACCCAGCAATGTATCTTCAAGTGTTTTTAACAAGATTAACTCCGATTAATCTAGATTGTAGACCTAGATCTCAAACAGAATCTGATTTATTATTGTAGCAGATGTGGAAACAAGTGTAAGTTCAACCCACTCGGGATTTGATTTCATTTCGGTGCAACCATGCTACTTAGTGGGGACTTAAGCATTACAATATTCTTATCGTAGATTTTTAATTCACTAGCAGCTAATTTAATTGAACGTTTGTCGGGTTCAGTTTCTTTTCCGGTGTTCCAGGCTATGTCTACGATTAAAATACCACTCAGTGAATCTTCACATAGCCTAGCATTGTAATTTGTTACTTGAGTTGGAAATTTCGGAATTTTCATAAGCTTCCCGAAAATATGTATGGAACTTTTGCCAGCCCAAATGGAAGTATCGGAAGGAATGAAAGTACAACTGTGAGGGATTATTACCACCGTGAGGGATTATTAACGAGGGAATATTGTGAGATAGAGAGTGTTGGACACATGTGTAGTTTACATTGTTGAGGTTAACCTCTCTTATCCTGTTTGTTCAAGTGTTTCAATACATATGATGTCATTTTTGATCGAGGCTTCTATACTTAGAAGCATTTTTGAATATGTAGTAGCTGAGACATTGACTGGTCAGGTTATATGTATTAACCTCTAGTGTTGTAGTGAAAAGTTTTCATTCAGTTTTTTTTTTTCATTACACAATAGACTTGGTGATACATCAAATGGCATTGAAAAAGTTAAAGTCGAACAAATCGTCATCGTGAACCAGCTAATTGTGGGTAAATATTCACAATTTGCTTGATCAAAGTTACGTCACCTATTTCAATCTTAATGTTTCATATTTTAGTAGACCTATCATTGTCATAATGAAGAATTAATTATTATTCAGCAGCTCTAGATCAAATACGGTCTGAGTGAAACATTGTTGAACGTATTCGTTTCATCGTTTGGACCTATCATTGAAAGATTCTTACTATTCTAGTTCTACCACATTTTTTTTTAAACCCTCCCACCAAAAACCTCTCTTATCGGCACAACTGATTCTCGGTAAAGTGGGCACCCAACTAACAGTAAACCCTGCTTTGTCCCCACAAATATGATTGAAGACCGGTTTATTCATATAATCATTTTAGCCTAACACAAGGACGCCTAACAATGAACTACCCAGAAATTTGTTTCCCATTGTCGGATATTAAAATTTGAACCACTAGTTGTTATCCCAGAACCGGAGTTTAAAAACTGAGATTTGATTCCGAGATTAAAGTTGACTATTAATAAACCGTTTCAGGATATGTAGGGGAACTGATGTAAGAATGGACATACGGAAGGGGAAATGGAAATATTTAAAATGGTTCATTTACTTCATGTCTTTGGGTCTTTCGATAGTTCCGGGTAGTTGGAGTAGAGTAGTACTCGTGATAGCACATTTGCTCTCAATATAGCCTAGTTTGTCTAGTTTGTAATTTGAACTTTAAGCTTTTTGTTTTCATTTATATGTAAAGCTGCTTAATTTTAAGTATTTTACAATTTCAATCTTTTTTGCACCCATTGGGAAAGAGCAACGTCTTTGAGTTGCTGAAAATTTTCATCTGCTAGAAAGACCCTAGTAAATCAAGCGACGACCCTGCTATAATCAGTTGGTCTAGTGTTGTCTTCTAGATTATTTTCTCGTTTTGTCAAATTATTGTTGGTATGGTGAATTTTAGATAAATTAATCATTTAACAAGTAAACTTAGACTAGAGCAAAAACTCAACACGACAAATCTGTACAATTCCATCAAAAACCTCCATTCCATGCTTATCCCAACTATACACTTTGATTTTATCGCTAATTTCTGTTTCAATGACGACTGGTTAGCCGAAAATTAGTCTGCAAATGTTGCCCAAAGTTACTATTATTATAATAATTAGTAACTTTTCCCACAACAATCGGTAGAATCAAGAGGGTCTTTACTATTCCATCATTATCGATTGATAAAGCCTCGGATACTTTTTTCATCAAATTCTTCGTAAATCACAAAAATCGAGTAACCTCCAGAGTAACCACATCAACCACCTCTCTGGTGACCCAGAAAAAGCTACGGTAGTCGAAGATATGCCTTGCATTGGCTAAAACTTAATTCCCAAACCAGCATCAATAAAAGAAACTCCACATCTATGTACTTCCACTTTCAAACAATGGTTGATATCTGGGGAATCATCCAATATGCTCGAAAGTAGTTGCAAACTTCATTGTGCCACTGCAAAGTCTAGCCATGGACCGTTGATCTTTGTTTGAAATTGGTATAAAAGTTTCTGTTCACTTGTTTCCTAATTGGGTTAAGAATGAATTTTGCAGCATTTACCAATTGGGTAATTTGAATTTGCAACAAAATAATTTTGAATAACCTAAACCGTCGAGGTTGGAGAAGGAATCTAAGACAATAAACGGCATGGAGACGTCTACATTCAGCCAATTGTTAGATGTGGATAATAATAGCCAACGCCTGGGCGTTGTGGCGATTCGATTGTTGAAAATTTCTGAGATTCGAAGGGTACAATGACATGCAAATCAAGTGGAGCCAAAAAAAATACTTGATTCAGTTGATGTATATACCATATGGCATGATTTAGTAAGCGTCAGAGAAGAATTTAGTAATCGTCTAACTTACGAAGATTGAAATTTGGGTAAACATTGCATATTAGGAGATATTACGAGATTCCAGCTACTGGAAACGGGTAGCAAAGTTGGTTGATCTAGAGTTTGTTCGGATTCAGGTGTGATACATTTCCGAAGCACATAACAATGCCTTGAAACAACTTGGTGAAAATGTATTGAGGGGATTAGGATAAGTCACAAGATATCAACATAAGTCTGGCCAAAGATCAGCAAACGTAATGGTCGACTTGATCTTCGTTAGTTTGCACAGCTGACCAGTTTCTATACCAATGAATCAATTGAACAAAACTTGATGGATAATCTGTTGGAATCGAATACATCTACCTTATTTGTTATCAATAGATAACCCCAGGATTCAATGGGCATTTCAATCATCTATTCTTCCACTTCCACTGACCAGTAATACATATCGGTACAAATCCATGCTACAATTATATCTTAACTTTTTCTATATTTACTAAATGGTTTAAATACTAATAAATTTATTCTTTATCTAACTCGATAAATTTACCACCGTTAGCAAATCTTGGGTGTCTTGGATCGTTGATGAATTCGTCCGAGTTCATTGAAGCTTCGGCACCTTTCCAGATTAAGGTATAAGTCATGGCAGCTAGAATGTTAGTACAAGAGATGTAAATAATTGATATATGAACGAGTGAACGATTGAACCGATGAAATAAAGTAAGCGATTTGAAATTTATTGCTTAATGTTCACAGTAAATGATGAGACTCCAATTGAAATTTTTGTCGATATAGTTCAATAGCAAACCAAAATAAGTCGATGTAATGAGCATTCCATCATAATCCATCATATTTCGACAATTCATTCAAATAAACAACATTTAAAGTATGACAAAACAATCAATTAATTCCAATTCAATTCCCTAATCACACTTCATTCAATTCAATTCAATGATTGATTAACAAAATTTTCGTGGACAATACTCGATTCAATCTTCAATGTTTATAGTATCCATTTGGGAATTTGAAAGTTCTGGAAAAGCCAGAAGGTCCATTAGGACTATTACATACCGCCTACGGCGTAAGGCCAGTAATACTTGAACACTGGTGTTGGGAAACGTTTGATCATTGTTACTAGTTGTATTTCTGTTAACAAAAGTTGATTTTTTCAATACCCGACAGAACAACAATTTTCATTGGTGGTTGATTATATACAGGAAATTCAACCAGCGCTACCATTAATTTGCAATTCAACAAGTTATACTAGGTAGAATAGATTGGAGACGATGGACAGAGATTGGGAACTATAATAATATTATTACTTTAATGTTTCTGTTTTTCTTCTATTTTTTCAAGAATTAAATTTGGTTGATTTTACAAGTTAATTGATTCTACGCCATGGGTATATAATGGGTAATTAAGAGAATCTATGATTAGTTGTATAAAGATCAACTATTGAGATTTAAATATCAACTTGAATTGAATTAGAATCGATATATCGTATAAATCTATTCTCACTATATATTCTCTTTTCTATTGTAACTTATCAATGTATTGTTTTCAGATGTAATTATTATTGTGGTGGCAACAAGATTGAATATTCGATAGGTGGCTTATATCTACAGGGTAGGTATTGTCGATATACTTGATACCTATCGCTTAAGCGTTTCAATGTATGTACTTAATTGTGATTGTGATTGTTTATTCTGTATATCTAAAGTCAAGTTTATCTTAACTAAAGAAGGATGATTTTGTTTCTATTAATTGACCTTTTTTTTGATTTCATAGATACGAATTTCTGGGGAACCGGGTTGGTACCAATTACTCCCCAGCAATTCCTCGGGTTTGTCACACTTTTGCACAACTTTCCAAGAGAAATTAGCATTCAATATCGTTTCCCAATCGTTTATAGTCTTCAAATTTCTAATTGTAGCTCCAACATAGGCAGCTTTTGTATTTAAATTTAAAAACTGGGCAATGGTTGTTGTTAGTTCGTCTAAAATCGAAGAATCATATGTAATATCAGCACCAACGAGATAATCGACATCAAGTGGCTCACTCTGACCCCAAATAAGCTGCTGACACTTGATACTATCATTATTATCCAACCCATTCAATTTCAAACTCGACTGTAAATTATCAAAAACTAGCGATGAGCCATCGGTTACAATTGTTTTATTTACATGCCCACTCTTCACGAGCGCCATACTAACGAGCCCAGTACCACATCCCAATTCCAATACGTTACCAGTAAGCTTCTCCTTGATCAAATACTCCGATAAGTATACTGCTGCTTCCCAAGTTCTCAAACCAGTGGTATTCAAGGTCGAGATCAACCGGGGATTTTCTTGTATTTTCAACTGAAAAGTGGGGAATGTGTAGGTAAGAACGTCGTAATCCTCCAACGCCAACTCCACTGAATTCAAGATACTAGGTTGTACATAAAATTCATACAATTCATCAATCAAATCCAGATGATTTTGCTCAATGAATGTAATATACCGTTTTAAGAATAGTTTACAATAGTGGGGGTTGTAGTGCGATACTTCACGTAGTTGCGCTAGGAGTTTGTACTGCCACTGATCGTCTATATAACCCTCTAGTTGGAAATTATTAATTGTCGATCGTTGGTTCAACTGTTGGATGATCGTTGAATTTTGCATTTTTTAAGCGTAAAGATAGTGGGGGATTTCTTTTTAATGCCTTGCTTAATGTATAATACTGATTGTGCTATTATTATGCTCCTGTAACCTTTGATTTTATAAATAGCACTACCATTGATAGTAACTCTTCAGTTTCTACATTGAGAAAAACTATGAGAAATTCATTTCCCAAATAGGAAATGTCCTACATTTTTGTTGCTGCAAAATATCTGTGGTAAAAAAGGCAAATTCCTTTGAAACATTTCCTATTATGGGGTGTAAGGCTTTCAGTATGAATAATGGGAACCTTGTATAAATAACGATTGAAATCCTTTAAACTTTTTTTTCTTTTCTTTATCAATCAAGACAAATAACAGATTCCAATCATCAATGAGATTCTCCACTCCTACTTTAGTCGCTATCTTAGCTGCCACCGCTTGTGCCAACTCCTTCACTGTCCCAGAAGTTTCCGATAGTTTATTAGTCCGCAGAACTGATGCCTACGAAATCTTGGATATCTTGGCCGAATTACAATCTTTATCTCTTCAAAAGAGAGACTTATCCGAAGACCATGAAGATTACCATTTATTAGCTGCTAGAGCTGATTCTGCTTTGGGTTCCTTTATCACCGCCTTAACTAATTCTGGTTTGATTGGTGAAGTTTGGAACATTTTAACCACCGATGAAGCCTTGAAAACCGAGTTATCCAACTTGATTCAATCTGCCATTCAAGGTTTACTCGTTCAAGGTCCAGCTTTAATCTCCGCCGTTTGGAACGCTGGTTTATTACAAGAAATCTTTACTTCCTTTGTCGAGGATGCTGATTTAAGAGATTCATTCTTGGGTCTTTTATCGTCAATTGTTGAAAGCGCTTTAAGTATGTTCACTGGTGGTGACTCTACTACTACCACCGCTGATGCCACCACCACCACTTCATCCAAAAGACAATACTCCCCAGAAGACATTGAAAGAATTAAAAGAGACTTACCTTTCGAACTCTTATCCGAAGGTGAATATTTAGATAAAAGAGATTTGACTTCGACTTTAGTTACCATTGTCCAAGCTATTTACAATTCTGGTTT
>JAXQKE010000171.1:0-38405 GCA_037042355.1 Candida sp. Y128-05E | reverse complement strand
GTAAAGTAACATTATGGAAATTGAACCATTATTAGTTGTATATATTGATTCTTAGATTCATAGACTTAACCATATAGTAAATTAAAAATTTATACGCAGGAAAATATTACGTAACACAAAAGATCAAAAACAGCATAGATGAAATGATGCTGTAGAATCAAACATTAAAACAAAATGGGTGTTATTGGAGCTCCGTATGTATAAGACTTAGTTGGAATGGATAGGTATGGCTGGAACAACGTACTAACACAAATTTAGAAAAGGTCAAACACGTTATCGTGATCCTGTCACACATCAAATGACTCCTGCTTTATACAGAGTTAGAGCACCATTTTTCTGGAAGAATATGGTAGGTTTGGCTATCTGTTCTGCTATTCCATTAGGTGTATATATCTATACCTGGAATGTGTTAAGTAAAGATGAATTTGCCGATATTCCAATTCCACCAATTTCAGATTCAGACTTGTCCAAATTACAAAAAGAATATGCTGAAAAGAAAGGTAATTAGTTAGAAGAAACAAACGGTTTGTAAATAGTCATTAACATAAATATATACTCAGGGAAAAGTCGTGAAATTTATTGTAATCTATGTCTCTATTAATAGTCCTCATCTTTTTGCAATTTTTGATATTCATATTTTTCATCCAACATACTAATGCCTCGAGTAGGGTACGGTAACGCCTCTTGTGATCGCATCAACCGGTCTGTCAGTTGCGACATGTACTCATTGGAATTTACAGAATGTGAATTATCAAATGGATCTCTTGTGTCTGTTAAATCAATTGAAGATTCGTCACTTGATTGATTCGATTCATGAATGTTTGTAGCTTGGTATGTAACAGCAGGATTATATCCAGAATCTTCATCGATTGGATTGGTTCTATTATACGCATGCTCTAATGGGGATGGTTTTCTTGTTTCGGAATAATCGATGATTGGATTGGTTCTATTATATGTACGCTCTGATGGGGGCGCTTTTCGTGTTTTAGGCATATGCGATGTAGTTTGGTCATAATGTTTTGAGTATGATGCAGTAGGGCCATATCTTCTATTAGATGGATCGTAAGATGTATTAGATGCAAAGTTTTGCGACGACGAGCTGAATGTATTGGAAGTTGAATATTCCAGATCAAATGTCGAGGACTTTTTTATTGGCTTAAAAGCTGCAACAGGTTTGAAAGGATTTTCTGGTTGTGAATAATCCAGTGCTGATCTTTCTTTCGGTTCGAATGAATCTAAAGTAGAAGTGAAAGGATTATCATCATTTCTATACATTTCACTCCTTCCTTTATTAATATTATCCTCAGAGTCATATCTTGGCAAAGAAGCATTTCTGTTATTATCATACGCATTAGCTAACGACGGCTTTCTGGTTTCTGTTAATGAACTCAATGAGCCTTGTCTATAGATATGCCTGGTAACTTCCACCCCATTGGTTGAATCATCATAGCTTCTTAAACTATCATTTGAAAGATTGGTTAATTCATAAATGTCTTTCTTTGCCGAAACATGAGCAAATGTTTGGGTAGTTGGGTTGGATAATAAATTGTAATTGGATTCTTTTCGTTCGAAATATTGTTGGTCCAATCTAGTTCTTTTCCTATTAGAATGATTAACAATATTAAATCTAACGATATTATTAATGATGACACAGCAATATTTTTTCAATGATTTATACCCCTTGTCTGATCTTAATTTAAAATAAATGGGTAAATATAGTATCATTGCAAATAAGAATTTGAAGAAAAATATTGACCAAATTACCAAAGATAATAGCACGAAGGATAAGATAACTGACAATTTTTGATTGTGGGTATACAAATCTTTAATGTTGGATAAGATGTCATAAGATTGGTCACCATCTGTAGCGTAATATCGTAAAGTTAAAACATTGATGACTTGTCTTGGTGCATCTGCAATTAAGATTTGTAAAGCACAATCCAATTGATCTAAAATCAAAAAACATGACGAATCAAAGAAATTGTCAGGTTCAATGTCATTAAACAAGCAAAAATAATCATAGGATTTGATAATGTATAATAACTTAGCAATTGGATTGACAAACACATAAGCAATATTTTTCGACCTGTAAGCCTTTATAGCCCAAATCCAATGATAAAGAAGCAATACAAATTGGAAGATTATACATCCAGTAAAGATCCATTTGGCATAATTGTAAGCGTATGGGGTATAATCGTTAGTCTGACCCCATTTTTTGAAAACAAGGATATTCAAACAAGTATATATATCAACCCCAAGTAATATCAAAGACAAGAACATAAAAGTCCAATTCCATAAATACCAAAATACCGTGGAAAATCGAAAATTTCGAAAGTCGGTGATATCTATCATATCGAAAGTGTTATCATCTAACTCATATTTATTGATGACCTTTTGAGTATCAAAATGATTCTCAAAATGTCCTTCCGTCATGATGTCGATTGTATGAATAACTTAAATGTACCAAATGTTTAAAGTAAGCAATTCTTTATATAGTTAAAACAAGTTTATTGGAGCCCAATTAAAAAATAACCAAAGATGAAGATATAGTGTGTAAATACTATGAAACCAGATAAAACTTGAAAATATCAATATCAGCTCGTATGGTACCTGAATCAATACTCAGATTAGTTAAATCAACTCTTACTACCACACCTATTCTCTAGTGGCAAAATCAAAGAAAAGCTCTTAAAACACAATGGATCTCAATATTCAGTAGGAAACAACCTATAATATTCTGAAAGTCTGGTAAATATTGATTTGAAATCTTCTATAGTATGTGATGATCTCTCTGTAGCTAAAAATAGAATTCTTGATAGATCCCCAGTAACTAACCCAAACAAACCAACAAAGTAATGTTGTATCCAAAAGTGTAACAGCAACGACTAGAGCAAGTGTAGATATCCAAAAGATAAGTATAAATCCCAGAAGATTACTGAATCACACTAGTTTAAACCTGTCAATGGAAACAAATGAGATTCAGATCTGCGACATATCGGAAACAATGGAATGTATGAAACACAGAAATGGAGGGGTAAATAACGTGTATATTGAGAAGAGGAGTGAGGGACCAGAACCGCTAGAAGAATACAAAGGTATTCCCTTTTTCAGATTTATCGTACGATATCTGCTTCCTTGTAGGTATTGGATTTAACCAATTTGACGAGTTTACAACGAGTATTACGTATTTTTGATAGAGAAATTAGTCATATCAAATAACATTACAATCTCTATTAATCTTATTATGTACTCTATTAATAAGACTGATCAATTCTATAGAATTTTAGTTGTCTATATGACATGAAATGGTTCGAAATTAACAGTCTCTGAGACTGTTTGGTTGCTTAATATTATTGATGAACAATTTCTCGTAGATTACCTTGCCAGAGATAAATTACTTGTACTCAATTACCCATAGTCGATGATCAATACCTCTATCTAGGAGAATCTCCCATTCTTTATGGGTATATAATTGCTATCACCTTTAAAGTTCTCAGTAATTTTCATCACTTGCTTCAAGCTCTCCCTACCTCCCGGCCGATTCTCTGACTAAATTCTCGTAATCCTCACTAAATTTCTGGCTAACTGTTTTCTTTCATCCAGATGGTAGCGCCCTTCAATAATTTTTCTTAGTTTCCATTGCAGTGGAAAACATTGAAGATTAACAATATTATTATCTTTAGTTTGATAAACGCCATTTAGTAGATCTTTCTTAGCTTTAAGCAATGGCCGACCCGAACTCACAACAAATAATATCTCAACTAGATCAAGCTCGTAATTTAGCCATAACAAACCATGACACATATCCTCAAGTGGTTAAACAAATCTTACAATTCATCCCCAATCCAAATAAAGATATAGAAAGATGGTGTATAAGCTTTTTGCACGAGTCGTTTGTTAATAATACCATAATAAATCGTTCGAATAAGGTTGATTTAGCTATAGATTCGCTTGATGCATTAATCTATTTATCCAATATCAAAGATATCGGGTTATTTAAACTTGTGATTGATATATCAATCGTAGTATATAAACTCGTGTTTGTTTATGTTAATGATAACGACAATTCCAATGTTATATGGTCAAAACTTATTGAATTGAAAAATAGTTTGGTCAACAAATTCCAATCAAACTTCCCCTTGGACAAGTCTGATAATGAAGAACACGACTTAATTAGAAATGTCGATACTAAAGTGGAATTGTTGAAGTTTATTATCATTGTCATTGATTATCAATCGAAAACTACCATAATCAACGATTCTGATGGATTGATTCCTAGTTTCAATTTGAATATGATCAAACGAGACCATTCCTTGATAAAGGTCCTGAATATGGAATATGAATCTAGTTCTTTGTTGGATCTAATTTTGAAAACCTTCCAACACAATATCTTGATTCCGCAATTGTTTTCATCAACTTTATTCAATTGTATCATGATTATGAAGAAAAAACCACAATATGTCGATCGAATCTTGAAAATCTTACAAAATTACAATACCGCCGATAAATTACAATCGAACTATCAATCGATAGAGCAATATAAATTAGCCAAAAAATATATCGATCGTAATTTGAAAATTTTCATAAATCATTGTTTACGAAATGGATTGATCCCTTCTAACTACCAATCAATTTTTGACAGTAAATTGAAAATGTTGGTTGATAGAGGTAATGAAGTCAGAAAGAAGAATCTTTTTGTCATCCCCGAACCTAATTTGAAAAAGAGAAAATTCGAAGGGTTCTATAACCCAGTTAAAAAAATTAAAGTCCAGGATTATAAAAACCTATATTGTTTGAATGAAACTTCCAATAAATTGAATGATTTTGATTTGCAACATGTGCCGCAAAACATTCTTTCTCTAATGGTAGTAAATGCGTTACAAAAGGTTTCAGTAGACAAATTGTCCAAAGCGTTGGAAATTATTACCGACAGATATTTAAATGTCATTAAATCGGTTCCTGAATCGGAAATGATGAAAACTGAACCATTACAACAATTCCCTGTGAAACCAGAGGCTGATACTTGGAAACAAGAAAAAGATTCAAATGAAGATGAAGATGACGATGAAGGGGATTACAATCCAGAATCTGTATATACGCTTGCACCACCAACCGACCTTTCCTTAAAACAAAAGAAGGATCATGTTCAAATCATTATTAAAAATTTCTTTAAAATTGCATCAAATCCAAATCCAAACCAAGATTTACCGGCTGATGATTCGAAAGTTAATCTGGAGTTATCAAAAATTGCTATAGAATATTGGAAGAAAGATAGTTGGTTGATACTATTAACAAGATTGGCAACTAGAGGTATGAGAATTGAAGATGGTGACAATGCAAAACCAAATGACAATTTAAGCGATATGATTAGAAACTCTATATTGGAATATTTCTTGGACAATATTCACAATAGAATCGATGCAGTCATAGAATGGTTAAATGAAGAATGGTATAGTGAACAGGTTTATAATGAAGAAAACCCCGATAACAAGACAGATTTGGTTACGTATACTAAATGGGCTGGTAAAGTATTGGATGCCATGATTCCGTTTTTGGAGCCCAATGATCGGAAAATTTTCATCAGATTAATATCGGATTTACCTTATCTTAATGAAGATTTAGTCTCAAGAATAAAATCCTTGTGTATTGATCCTGCAAGATCGAAAATTGGGTTTTTATCGTTGCAATTCTTAATAATGTATCGTCCTCCAGTTAAACAGGTCACTCTAAATATTTTAAAAGAATTAAGTGAATCGGACCAAGAGGATTTACAACAAGAGGCGAAAAAATTGCTATTGAAATATGACACAAAATAATAACATATAGTATTAATATAATATCGAGTATTTACACAGCTGTAGACTTGTGCTCTCAATAAACTTCATTGTTTCTTACATATTGTCAATAATTGATTTTAACCTTCAACATTTCTACAAAACATATCGACGTCGAGTATTTATTAAAACATAGGAACACAAATTATATAGAATTTAATAAAAATAGTTTCAGTTAGATCGAACTTAAACAATGGTGCAGCAAATGGCGAAATGACCATCGGCATAATCAGATTCGCTAACCCAGTTGACATTATCTTTACCAGCTTTGGAAGTTTTAGAAGTTTTGGTGTTGTTTTGAGCAGCCATTGTAGTTGTAATTGTTATTGCAATGATGAAACAAACTAGAAGCGACTGCCTGTTTATATAGCATTGGTTGCAATCCAAACTTTTTCGCAGCCCTGGAAATGTGGTCATTAAAAATTACTACTTTTGGCTCCTACAATGGTAAAAAGAAGTAGATCAAACAGAAGATCACTAGAGATATAAGTAACGTGGCGAAGGAGACATGGACATAGGAGTAAGTGGTGGACTTGCTCAGAAATCGGCTCAGATTGTCAGTAATATTAGGATCGACGTAATTAATTAAACCTCAAATGGTCAATCACAATGCAATAATCATGGAGCGAGTGGAGGTGCGAGAGAGTGTAAAACTGTATTGCAATTGTAGATCTATTTGCCAAGGCTGTTAAGGAGCTAGTGGGGAAGAGAAAGAGAGAGAGAAGTGTATTGTAAATGTTAATCTATCTCCCGACATAAGTAATTCCAACCCGATTGGTCGATCACAGTGAAATATCAAGGAGCGAGTGAGAATATCAAGCAGTGGGTGGGGATTAGAAAGGAGAGAAAGAGTATTGTAATAGTTGATCTATTCCCCAATCCAACATCTTCAATGTTTAAATTGAAACAAGTAATTTATTTTAACTTTTGAAATTTGCAAGCTCTCAATTATTGACTCCTGTAGTATTAACAACAATAAGCCAGAAGCCCATACTACCCTTTTTTATAATCACGCACACCAACAAACTGTTGGTATTTTCCTATTAGATATTCACTGGTGCCATAACCAAGACTAAAAAGTCTGCAGTGCAATTTGGAACCACCAAATTTTCACAGAACGTTTGTACATAGTTTGTTCATTAATTCCGACATCTTCAAGTTCCCCAACTCTCGTAGTCTTTGGTTGAGATATGATTATTCTTTACTGAAACTCCGTGTTCCATGCATTGAGTTTCGAAAAGTGAGAACCTATCAGATCACAGGTTTTAAATAGCAAACAATAGAAAGCGAGATACAGGGTCAATTGAAAGGGTTGATCTATGAAATGATATGACTATGATGATACGAATTAATAGGGCCATAGTTATGAGAGCAAGAATTGGCCATTGGCAACGGTTGATGCATTCTACTGAAAATCCGGGGAACAAATTTGATGTTATGATTGATAAATTACAAATCAAACCAGCCATAGGGACACAATGTTTCAATGGAAGCATATGGGAAAAGCTATTGGCTATCCATAAGGCAGGTTTCAAGGGAGTTGAAATAGCATTGGGTGATTTAAAGAAAGTAGAATCATTAAACGAGGTGTATAAATATTGTTCAGCTTTGGGATTGAAGGTTACAGGAGTACAGCCATTCAGAAATTTGGGAGGCTGGGAATGTAATGAAGAGTTTTATGCCAAGATTGACGAGTTAAAGAAGACTTTTATAATTATGAATCAATTAATGACGGATAAATTGGTGATATGTAGTAACGTGTTACCAAAATCTTCAGCGGATATGAATATTATTGTTCAACAGTTTCGTACTGCTTCCAAATTTGCTGCTTTGCGGGGAATTAAACTCGCTTACGAGAATGTTAGCAAAGCGACCAATGTATCAACATTGGAAAGCATTTGCAGAATAGTTGAGCTAGTAGATGAACCCAACTTTGGTATTTGTTTGGATTCTTTCCATACCCATATGCATAAATCCTCATTATCAAAATTACCTATTTTAAAAGATAAATTATTTTCAATACAATTGTGTGACTCTCCCAATATTAATTCGGATGATTTACAATTTTATGCTAGAAACTACCGGGTATTCCCATTTCAAGGTAACTTTGATGATTTAGTGGAAGACATTGAAATCATTCATAATACCCAATTTGACGGTTGGCTAACTCTAGAAGTTTTCAATAAATTTAATAGTGATTCACGAAGAAACCTTAGTCGAGCACAAGATGGAATGCGAAGCTTGATATATTTACAAGGCAAGTATTCTGATCATAAATTAGGCACTAATTATTTCCCCGATCTAACAATCAAATCAATTGAATTGAAAAAAACAAGTGATAACAACATTCCCGTGATAAATGATATTAGTAACATCACCATTATAACTGAAGACTTGCCCCAATTGAAACAAACATTTGATAATTTGGCCTACGAAGAATATGTCCAAGAGAATAATATCACTATGAAGAGTTATGATCCAAATAATGAAAATTCCATTAAAGAAGTCATATTAGAAGTGGAGGACCAACCCCATTATAACCAGTGGGTTTTCTTCTTGAAAGCATGTTTCAAAATGGAACAGATTGATGATCCGTCAAACCTCTCCAGTGATATTGGGTTAACTCGGTCTCAAATGTTTGGATACCCCAACAAAAAAGGATTAAAAGTGAAAGTGAATGTTCTACATTATGATATCTTGGTCTACCCATGAATATCTATTCTATATAACCTAAAATTAATGTATATATCGTAAACTCGTATTTTGTTAGTGTAGCATTTCTGTCTCAGGTAAACAAAAAAAAATGATAAGCAACCATACATTAAATATTGCTTGACATTGAATCAACAAATCATGAGTCAATTGTTTGGATCCAACGATCCCTGGGAGAATGGATGGACTAACAACGACGAGGACGATAAGCCTAACTTTGACGGATTGGGGTCAACCTATTTAACTTCGTCACAATTGTTAAATACAGATGCTCGTCAAACGTCAAATGAAATCGTTCAATCAGATCTTACAGATATACCCGGGTCATATAAGAAGGTATATGCCAAACATTCTCAGGATTTATCAACAGTTTCACAATTGGAAACTAATATTTTAAATCCATTGGTTGCTAATGATAATTTCAGTAATTATCAAAAATCGAAATTACTTGATATTATATATGACCATAACTTGTTACCACCATCAATAGAGAATAATTTCTATCAGATATTAGGGTTAATAA
Organism: Candida sp. Y128-05E; assembly: GCA_037042355.1. Lineage (NCBI taxonomy): Eukaryota > Fungi > Ascomycota > Pichiomycetes > Serinales > Debaryomycetaceae > Candida > Candida sp. Y128-05E. The sequence continues at coordinate 29,336 of JAXQKE010000171.1, read as the reverse complement.
GTTTGGAATTGTCCATGCCCGGTTCTGGAGATTATGTTACCCTACAATTCAAAATGAACAATTTACCCGATTTACCTGAATCAGTCGTTGATTTGTTAACAAAACCAGTTATACTTGATCCTTTGGGTGTCCAGCTAGAAAATTCTTCCTTAGAAGATAAATCGTCCACATGGAAACAACCAGATCCAATATTAGTCGATCATTCAGATTTACCTTTAAATGATAAATCTGATCACCAGCCTAAGAAACAATCCCAACAAGCTCCAATAGATGAATCATCCATTAATAAATATATAAATGATATTCGGGATACATTTCATCCATTAATCAACTCCAGTGATGAAATCAAAATCAAAGAAATCCCCGAGAAGGAAGGATTGTTATTCAAACACGTTAATTATATTATTACCCATGAGATTAATTTCGGTATGAATAATCCCAGTGGAATGAAAAAGGTAATTAGAAGGTATTCAGATTTTGTTTGGTATGTATGAAAAGGGAATATTTTATTTTACTCCTTACTAACATTTAGGTTGCTTGATTATTTATTAAAGAAATATCCCTTCAGAGTGATTCCAGGTTTACCACCTAAAAAGTTTTCTGGTATGTATTAAAACTTTTGGAAATTTTCTATCAACCTTATACTAATTTTACACAGTAGGAGCTTCTCCAGATTCACAATTTTTACAAAGACGTCGTCGAGGATTGCATAGATTTTTGAGTCAGATTGTTAAACATCCAATATTGAGAAAAGAACCAGTGGTTGTCACCTTTTTTAATTTACCTACAGATATTTCCACATGGAAGAAACAAGCCAAAATCGATTATTCCATTGAATTTCAAGGGGAAAAAATTGAAGCGCAATTTATCAATTCAATATGGCCCACTATTGGCCAGGAAATGTTGGATAATTGGTCCAAATGTGAAAACTCAATTAACAAATTAATTGAAACTTGGACAAGAATCGTGATATTAGTGGAAAGGCACGAAAGGAGACAGCAACAACAAGGGTATGATAATTCTCGTTTTACGGAAATGTTGACCAGTTTTAAGTCCTTGAACCTGAACTTATACCCTCAAGATGACAAAATCATGGGCGAGAATAACAAACCAGATATAATCTCGATAAATGAATCCATAAACTCGATTGGTACATTCTACACCAAAGCCAATCAAATCATCCTTGACGAAAACTATGTAATAAATAATGAAATTTTGGAAAAATTCAAAAACTATTTGGATTATTTATATTCATTGAAGGAATTGTTTGAACGAACTAAGACATTGTCGGTGAATAATATTGAAGAGTTGGAAAAACAAACTAAAGATAAGGAACTTAGGTATAATAAATTAAATCAAGAAGATGTCGATGCATCAGGCAAAAACTTGGCAAAATTAAGACAGAGTATCATCAATGATAAACAGGAAATCTTCCAGCAATTAAACCGAGACTGGTTGATTAAAAAATGTTGTTTGGAAGAACTCTTGATGATCCAGGAAACTCAATACCTTATAAGCGAAATGTGGATTGATTGGAACAAAAATCGATTCCGCTCACAAGAGAAATTACTTGGATTACAAGAAGATTTAAACAAAGAAATTGTCAATGACATGCCATTCCATAGGTAAGTCATGAACAATTTTGAAAAATATACATATTCGCATTATCTATAAACCTCACTAATCATTATTCCTTTAATTTCCGTTCCCATTTATCAATAGTTTCATGTGTGCTTTTCAAATCCAATTCCTCATCAAAATGATCCTTATTCAACACTTGGGTTATATTTAATTCTGATTTAGCTTGAATATATAAACTTTCATCTTTACATTTTAATTGAGCCAATATTCTCCCCACTGTGAATCCAAGATTCGCTCCTTTCGGAAACGCTTCATCAAACCCTTTTTGTAATCCTTCTTCCTTCCCTTGAACCAATCCGTCCAAGTACCCTTGCTTATGCTGGGATCTATCTCGATCAGCATGAGGATTCACATATTCCTCGTCTCCCCACACATCTTGATCGCTCAAATCTTCACCATACTCTCTAACATCATGTATCAACTCATTAGTACTTCCACAGCCACCATTACAAGCTTTATGTGGCATATTCATTGGTTTCCTTACTGTTCATCTCTTCAAGGTGATAAATTTCACGTCGTGCGGAGTTCAAATTCTGAGTCAAGGTTTAGACGCTCAACATTGCAAACAGGTGATAGTAACCACTAGGAAGTATAATTGACAGTATAGTTGATTGTTTTGCTTAGATACAAAGAAACAGTGATAGTACAAGGTGCTGGCAACCTTGAAAGTTGAAAACAGAAATAAAATAGAGTTATTAAAGAAAAGCGAGGCTTTTTATTGTGTTTCCATTAAAACTCTAGAACCATGTCTGAGGATATCATTACTCAGGTAACTCCAGAATCATATACGCCAAACTTGGCCAGTAGCCAATACGATGCTGATACGGCCGACTTCAATAGTAAAATCCAGCTTAATATTCGCGGTAAGAGCTTCACAATCACCAGGGACGAATTGATGAGTTTACCCGAAAGTATATTGTTATGTCTTTTCCCTAATGGTGTATTCATGGACGTGAACAATCAAGTGATTGCCAATTTAACAGAGGAAGATATTGTCTATGTAAATTTCGAGCCATCGTGCTTCCAGTATATTATTGATGTATTCAGCGAAGCCCAGAACGAGTTGACAGACTTGGCTCCCAGTACTACCCAGGAGAGTTTCCATGGTAGCAGACAACATCAAGAAAATGTGTTGCACAATAAACCAGCAATCATTGTTTTAAGGGAAGATTTGGATTTCTATGTCATACCACCCATCTCCGGTTTAAATGCCGACCAAATGAGATTTATCAAGTTGGCAGTGGCCGATGAATTGTTGAAGAATAAGATGTTATTTTCCGGATTGGGCTATGATCCTACTTTACCTCCGACTGTTGAACAGAAATTAGGAGCCGCCGAGCAACATTTATTCGATATGTTATGCACTTCAGGTTTTGAAAGATCGGGCGAATGGGGATCGAGGTCTATAGAACCTTCCAAATGTGTCATTTCCTCATTGTCCTTGGTAAGATTAAGAACAGCCCCTCCTGTACCCGAATCTCGAGATTCAGGTTTGGAAGCTGTAACATCAAATTCTTCAACATCTAGATCGAGATCTCGGATAGCAGAAATAACTAATTCGGCTGCAAGAGCAGCGTCAAGGTCCATTTCCCGGTCAAGAAAAAGCGCCGATCAAAATCATACAAAATTGTTATTGTTCTGGAGAAAACCAGCAAGAAAATGTTGGTGGTCAAATGAAACTGTTGAGGTTGATGTGAGTACCGCTGGTATTGCAGGCTTTGAAGAAGTTTCCATGAAAGTTAAAGTCCATACCAGACGAGTATGGACATTGGAACTTTCTGTTATCGGTGTACAATAATTATATTTCAACTCATCTTTTCATAGATCAAGCATATTTCTTGTTTTTTTGCTTCATATATTGTATTTGTCATATCATAGTTTTATACATTGCTATCTAGTTTAATAATCCCATCCTTTAGGTTAATATATAAATAAAAGTTATTTCTATTGAGGTTATGGTTTTTCAAACGCGTAGGAATATTTCAGTAGGTGAAAGATTGCAGTATTGAAAGTATAAAGAGGAATTCTGCAATGACATCGTTATTAGGAACAAAGCCAAAGCTTGTACAGTATGAAGAAGAGAGACTAAAACATACTCCATGGGTTGAAAAGTACCGTCCCACGAATTTAGACGAGGTAGCATCTCAAGATCACGCTGTGAATGTGTTGAAGAAGACAATTCAATCGGCAAATTTACCACACATGTTGTTCTATGGTCCCCCAGGGACTGGTAAGACATCTACGATATTGGCGTTAGCTAAACAGTTGTATGGGCCAAATTTATATAAATCCCGTGTGTTGGAGCTAAATGCTTCAGATGAAAGAGGTATATCTATAGTGAGACAAAAGATCAAAAACTTTGCTAGGTTGATCGTATCCAATCCTACTAAAGAGGATTTGGCTAATTACCCCTGTCCACCATATAAAATTATTATTTTAGATGAAGCCGATTCAATGACAAACGATGCCCAATCGGCATTGAGAAGAACAATGGAAAACTATTCGGGTATTACGAGATTCTGTTTGATTTGTAATTATATTACCAGGATCATTGATCCTTTGGCTTCAAGGTGTTCGAAATTCCGTTTCAAATCTTTGAATAATGAAAATGCCTTGAATCGTCTACAATATATTGTTGAAAAAGAAGATGTTAAACTTTCAAACAAGGAAAATGTATTAGAAGAAGTTTTGAAGGTTGCTAATGGTGATTTAAGAAAAGCAATTACGTTTTTACAATCAGCGACAAAATTGCATAATTCGTTGGAATTGGAAATGAATGATATGGAAAATGGTGATGGACTCGTTGTTGATAATTCTATCACCATCAATTCAATACGAGAAATTGCCGGGATCATTTCCCAAACTGTCATTGATGATTTAGCTAATACTATAAAATCAAAAAATTTAAAATCAATTATTGATTCTGTCAATGAAATAATATTACAAGGTTGGAGTGCTCAACAAGTTTTAGATCAATTACACGATTCATTTATATTGGATGATACCGTCGACTCTACTGTCAAGAATCAAATTGCTCAACATCTATTTGAAAGTGATCGTAAATTAAATAACGGAACTGATGAACATATTCAATTATTAAATTTATGTTTACAAATATCCGACAGTATATAAAATTATGTATTCATTATTAAACACAAAATATATTAAATCCAAAGTATTGATAACTGTAAATTTATACAGACGGCGCTTACCGTAGTCATCAGTTCTGTTGAGGGTTCTGTTGTTGTGGTACATTTCCATGTGAATTCTGTTTTTGCAATTGAGGTGGCATTCCTGGTGGCATCCCCATAAATTGAGGTGGTGGATATGGACCGTTTGGTTGACCATTTCTAAACTGATGAGGTGGAAGCTGCATACCACGAGGTGGCGGTGGCATACCGTTGGGGAACATGCCATTAGGAAACATTCCTGGTGGTGGTGGACCTTGGTGTTGATTAGGAAGTCCGTTATTACCTGGTGGCCCACCTTGGAAGTTTGGATTTCCTTGGAAATTGGGAGGAAATTGCATATGTGGTGGAGGTGGCATTGGTGGCATTCCATTTTGGAATTGCTTCATCCATGGAGGTAATTGCTGATTATGTTGGCCATTACCTTGTTGGTTTGGTTGATACTGCTGATGTTGTTGTTGATGTTGTTGATGCTGTTGTTGTTGCTGTTGTTGTGGCCCTTGTTGTTGTTGCTGTTGTTGCGCTTGTGGTGGTTGCTGCTGACGTTGAGCTTGCTTATCTGGGTTTTGTGGTTTCTCGTTACTTTGGTTAGCTGATTGGGGGTTCGTTTTATTGAACAACGCATTCAAGGGATTTTTAGGAGATTTAATAGCAGAATTTTCTCCTTCTGGTTCTTTCTTATTGAGCAACGACATGAAAAACGAATCTGCATGGTTGGGAGGTGGACCACTCCTAGGATTCTCGTGATGTGCTGGAGGGAATCCTGGTGGTGGGTTTGGTCCTTTGCTTCTAGCGGGATTTTCATTGGTTTCGGGAATAGGATGCTGGAAAAATCTTGAAAAGCCTGGAGGTGCATGTTGGCCTGGCGAATTTGGAGGTAATGGATGTTTTTGCTGTTCTTCCATCTGGTGTTGTTGATGTTGCAAATGCTCTTGTTGTTGCTCTAATTGTTGTTGATGGTGCATGAAATCTTGAAACTGGGCCACTGAAGGACCTTGGGGTCTATCTTTCGATGTATCTGGATCATGAGACTGAGTTTTGGACAAGGTATTTCTAGGAGAATTAACTTCCTTTGTGGGTGCAAAAAATGAAGAAAATTTAGAACTTCTTCCGGACATTTCTGACGATGGTAAATTGGGAGTTTTGGTTGAGCTCGAACTGACTGAACTTGATCTTACTTTTGGATCCGCTGGTTTTGGTTTAACAAACGAAAAGAAACTGTCAACTTCGTTACCAGCTTTTTCGGCTGCCAAATCTTCGGAAACAAATTCCTCAAAAGGTTCACCGTTCTTTCTCCGTTCTTCCAGCTTCATTTTAGACTTCCATTTTTCGAAATCTTCGACAGTCTGACCCATTCCACCTAAATTATCCATGTAATCATTACCTATATCCCCGGAATCCCATTCAGGGATTGCGTCCTCATTGGATTCACCTAATAATTGCGAAATTTTATCGGCACTCATTGAATCCAAGTCATTGGTTTTGAAGAACGCACTTCCGGCATGTTTTCTATCCCAAGATTCCAGTTGGTGACTATCACTATTCTTTTTATTAAACGAATTTTTCCTATTATTTTTGAACTCATTCTGATTTTGATTCTTCTTATTAATCTTCCAAAATGACTTGTTAGGTAATTTCCCTTCAAAGCTGGGAATATTGGGCGAATCCTTCAAACTCATCAAAAATTCAATCGAATAGGTCAATTCAGGATCTTTAGCTTTCCTCAAAGAATCAGATGACGGAAGTTCAACAGGAGAATCTGCTTCTTTCTCAATTGTTTCGTTCTTAGCAGCATTGGCCATAGCAGAGTCCAACAATTTTGAAATAGCGTCCCCAGTTTCCAAAGAGGTCTTGCGTTCATTCTTTGAATCTCGAAACAAAGTCTCCATAGTAAGTTTACCAGCATTGTTTTCCACTTCCCCAGATGAAATCTGCACAATTGATGGATCATCCACCAACAATGGATTAGACAGTGGTTGCGAATCCATAATATATAACGTTGGTCTGATGGTTTTTCTTTCAGTATCTAACTATCACAGTCTCTTGTAGTATAATTATCAATCAAAATAGCAATGCTCTGTTGTTGTAGCTCTATTGTACAACTTCAATTGATGGTAAGACTGGTGGTCAACTTTTTGAGTGGGCAAATTCTCAAGGGCTGGAAAAAAATGAGCAACAAAATCAAAAAGAAAATAAAATGACCAAAACGAAGTTAAAATGAGATGATTGACAGTTATATGAATGAAGATTCACTAAGAACGGTCTATTTAGTATAATGTAGCCTTTTTCGGCGATTGAATTAGCGTTTTTTCAGGGAATTTAGCACTTTTTCTGGTATATTTCTGGTGGTTTATTGTAATCCTAATACTAACTTCTATTATAACCTTATAAATCGATACATGTCTATATAATACAGTACAATCTCAAACAAAAATATCATTGGCATCTCAATTATTCAAATAAGGGAGATTTAACTTCATGACTTCACGACACATGATAAACCAATCGATATCTCTTAGATCTGATGGTTCATCTTGTTTCTTCAATCGTTGCAATTCATCCCACTTGAACAATTCATACATAAATCGTAAATTTGGTTGAATAATGATATTCAATCTTCTCACACGCACATAAAGATAGGCATCGGGAATACCCACATTAAATCTACGCATGACTTCGGCAATCACCACGGTTGCCGATCTACTAACTCCAACTCGACAATGAATAAGGATTTTCGTTTTTCCGTTAGATTTCACATATTCATCATCGATAAATTCCAATATTCTAGGCAATGAACGGGACAATTCATCAATTCCGTCGTCCTGTAAGTTGTTAACCTTCATTATAGTATCAACCGAGCATTGATATCTGGATGACGTATTCTCGATATTGAAAACTTCAATATTACCGTTATCTTCTTCTAATTTGACAACTTTATTATATTGTCTGAATTTAGACCCATTTAACCAATCCAACTGTTCACCAACCGATATAATTGCTTTTATCCCCAATTTGTTCAATAACGGTAAACAGTTGGCATGTTTCAAAGAGCCAAGATAAATATATGGTAAGATCTGAGATGGTAGAGATCCTTCGACATCTTTGACCCAGTTGTTATTGGCATACGCCAATTCATCCAATTCCGGTTCGGTTTCTACCTCATCTTCATCATTCTCAATGTATCCTAACTTGAACGAGGGTTGAACTGTGGTTGATTGTGAAGGACCTAATAATAATTCATTGATTTCAGCATTGGTAATCGTTTCCAATTCCGACCAACTAGAAACTTTCTTATTCAAGGGACTGAATTTGTTTAACAAACTTTCTAATTTGGTTAAGATTAGCACATCACTGTTGAAAATGTAAAATGGTCGACCAAATTCCAGATGCAATTTCAACATTGCTTCACTTAAACTGATATTAAATGCATACATCAAATAACATAATACAAATAATGACAGTTCGGTATACCCATCCGAGCAATAAATTAACACTGATAAAACATTGGCATCGGAAACATTAGATGACGAATATAAGTATAATAATTTACAAGTATTCAAGATACTCATTAAACTTTCCTTTTTGCAATCACCAATACCAATGGATCCTGATGGTGGGAACTCTAATAAATGATAATCCTGAACCTGGTCTACTTCATCATCGTGATGCGATGAAATAGTGTATTTAAACAATAAATTTGATAATAGATTCAAATTGGGAAATGTAGCCTCGTTATGGCAATACATGAACAATTTCCAATTAGCTTTTGGTTTGGGTAAGTAGTCAACCAAGTTTCCGTGGATTGGCGATTCGTTTATAATTGAGTGAATTGGATTACAATAACTATGACTTTTATGATGATTTTGATAATCGTGAACCTGCTGATGTTCGAGCAAATTGGCAAGCATGGCTTGGTAATCCCAATAATTGCCCACCCAAACGTTCTGGTTCAATTTAGTTGCTGCTGACATTCGGGTGATTTCAATCTTTTCTTTAATTTGAAAATCATTATGGTCGATGACATTATTATTGACAGCGATTGGGCTAATTGGGTCATCTAAAACAAAAATGTTATATTGGCATTTGGGCAAACCATCTTTGAATGCTTCGTATTGTTGGGCGAGCCAAAGAACTCGAAGGTAACTTGATTTTTTCGGACTAGCGTCGGTATTGTAAAAGATGAAATCGGAGCAAGTGGACAATTTCGACACTTGAATATGGAAATTACGCAAACTTATCCCCCGGTCGGGGTCCAAGTCGAGGAATTTGGGGAGGAAATTTATGGCAATGCAATCATGGGTAAGCATATCGATAATTTGACGATTATCGATATTGTACAAATCTTCAATCATGTCGGCAATGATATTACGAACTTCCATTTTGGAGACATCGACTTTTTGCAAGATTTCATTAATCTTGACGGTATTTTTCAAGTTATTACTGGAAACGAATGTTGGTTTTGGATGATGAAGGATGTTTGGGTTTGAATCTTGATGTGAGTCTGTGGCGAGGTTGATACACATTAAAAACCGGATATTAGTTGGTTTGCTTAAAGTGTAAGGTTTGAAGATATTATTGGATTCATTCAATTGTGATTGTTGATGAAGAAAAAATTGTTTTTGGGCAAAGTTATGTTGATGTAATCCATGGAGCCAGGGGAACATTTCCGAGGTATTGGGTAGAGGTTTATTGAAATACCAGGAGAATATTTGGTCAATTTGCTGCAAATTGATTGATTTAACTTGAATATGGAGATCGATATGGGTATATTTGTGGGATAAACTATAATTTTTCAACTGGAGATAAAACGAGGATATTGGATTCAATGGTGAATGAATGTCATTGGTGATGGCTTTCGATTTTAAATCATCATTAATTTTTTTGTCTAAATCCTGATCAATTTGGAGTAAACCCGAAGAAAATTCCTCAGTGGTATCCTTATTATTAGTTAATTTCCCACCAAATTCTATTGTATTTGTATCATTAGTTATCTTGGAACTAGTACTATTGTCATTAAATAATTTAATACCATTACTTAACTTAGCATCTTTAAAACTTGAATCAGCTAACTTGGTCTCATTAACTGGTTTACCATTTGAATGCCTACTTAAAATTGTATCATTAGATACTTTATCAACATTATTCCTTGAACCATCATCAGTATCATTAATATTCAATTTCGAGGAAATCAATCCATGGCAACCATCGCAATCTGTCATAATATGGTGTAACTTTGGTTTGAAACGGACACGTTCATTAGGTAAATCATGAGATGTTGAACTCGAACGTTTGCAACGACAAGTGGGATCCAAAACGGAGGAAGGGGGAGTAGATAACGACTTCAAATTGGCGGATGTACAAGGGATGGATGGAATGTTATTCAATGTAAAATGTAAATAATAAACTGTAAATTTCCTGGTAACCCTATGAGTGATGCAGGGGTATTAATACTAATATCTATCAGCTTTCCAAGTAATTTCCCAATAGAGATGTTTGTGTAATAATAAATATTAGTTTGAATGTATGGAAATGATGAAAGAACCAAGAAGTAATAGTAGATAAGTATATCTGTAGATGTGTTAGTCAGAGTCTCTATTAAAGATTTGTTGAAAACCCAAGAGAAGACCAAGATGGAATAAAGAATGAAAATAGTCATCACTCGTTTTGAAAAATGTCTGGGGAAGAGACGAAGAGAGACGAGAGAGATAGAATGTGAGAGAATGCGCAATAAGAAATTGCAAATTAGAGTGGTGTAAGATGTAATAGATCTACAATAAAAGTTTATTAATTATTATCTTATCAAATATTATCTTATCAATTAGTGAACCTTCCCCTTGTTCCTTTGTCTTCGTGTTGTTTCGCTTTTTAGCACCTAATGCAGAGTCAAATGTTTAACTCCCTTCCCTGTTGTTTCCTCAGTCACGGCGTAAAAAACCGTTTAAAGTCGTGTCCAAGACTCAAAAATTGAGGAGTTCGGGATTAAACCGGAACGAGATATTTTGTACTAAACCATCTTTTGGTGTAACTATGTAAATAGATAATGATTCCTATAACTTCCATGATACGTAGCTAAACCTAAAAAATTTAGGGACTAATATAATATAATCACATTTGTATTACTATCACTAAAATACTAGCTTAATAGGCAATATATAATAGAAACTGATATATATTGCGACAATGTCGTGTTTTGCGGACCACGACATATTCACCATCCTTACATATATACACTAGCCATACAGTTTATTTATTGATATTCCTAGGTGTTTATTTATTTTTATTCCTGGGTGTTTAATATATCTCACTACTTCCATGTCATTCAAAGAATCAGTGGTATCCTTATTTGATAACCTTGGTTCCGGTATCGACCGGACTAATTTTAATCTCACCTCCGATAAATACAAGCTGGTAATTAAATGGAAACTTGTCGATTTAGTGGGCGTTGTTGTCCTCGCTGTCATCTACCATTTCACAGGATACATTCAACCATTTGAACGATTGTTTGCTGTTAATGATTTACGGATTTCCTTACCATTCACCGAACATGAAACGGTAACTGGTAATCAGTTGTTTCTTTACAGTTACTGGATCCCATTAGCTTTGGTGTTTGCTATTTCCTTGATAATTTCTAGTCCCAATAATAAAATTTATACTACATATATCAGTTTACTTGGCTTGAACTTATCCCTCCTTATCACCGCCAATATTACCCAGGTATTGAAGAATTTTATAGGAAACTTAAGACCCGATTTCTTGGCAAGGTGTATTCCTAAAGCAGATACTCCAATCAATACCTTGGTTGCCGCTAAAGATGTTTGTACTACTGACAATGCAGGACGCTTATTAGATGGGTTCAGATCTACCCCCTCGGGCCACTCGTCCTACGCGTTTTCCGGATTATTCTACTTGACTTTGTGGTTATTGGGCCAGTTTGTCTGTTGCCACTCGGAACTGGGAGTTTGGCGCTCAGTCTTGGCGGCATTACCTACCTTGGCAGCAGCGTTGGTTGCCATTTCGAGACTAGAAGACTACCGCCATCATTACTTCGATGTCATGTCCGGCAGTTTGTTAGGAGCATTGGTTGCCACATACTGTTACTACAAATTGTTCCCCTCATTATTCGATAAATCTTCCTACAACCCTAGATTGTTAGTTGAGGATGATGAAAATCATGATCAGCAAGGGTTTATACCCGTAGATCAACAAGTTTGAAGAGGAATTCCACGATTCGATAGTGAAACAAAAATGGGATATATATCTTTATTTGATGTATGGGTATAGGCTAATTGACCTTTATCTGTCGAATGTACTAGGGTAATGATATTACCATTCAATTGCATTCTAGGTTTGTCTATTGGATTCTTGTCATTAATTTCAGGCAGATTTCTACTTCGGGAAGAATATCGATGTTTGTATTTGGGAGATATTTACCCCGATAGGTTTATTTTGATACAGTTTGAATATTAGATCTACATGTAATCTGTGATATATGATGTATACTGGTATATATTAGAATATAGAAAACATTGGGAAATCAAATCCAGTTTATATAAAGACCGTACCAATTGCTTCAGCAGTGACGAATTAGACTAACCAACCTTGCAATCAAATGTTTGAACCCTAATATGGTTTCTGAAGGTTGGCTGATCAGAATACAGCTAATGAATTGGCTAAGACAATCAACCTTTAATGAAGTCAATTTACCAACCAATTGAGAGATATGACTCGAGTACTATCAATGTCATTAGGAATTATTACGCTGTTGCCATTCTACATTGGGACTTTTGAATCCGCCGGTAATTCTATTAATATATTAAATTAAATTATTCTATTTATTAGTCCGAGCTTTATATTTTCTTTTTTTTTTACATTAATGTGGTTCTTCCGCCAATTTCATTGCTCGTACTTCCATCTGGCATATTTCCGTCTCTTCCAGATATAAATTGATTATAAATCTTCTGTAATTTTGTCTTTTCGGATAATGAAATAGATGGTTTAGTTTCCTTTAAGGATTCTAAAAAGTTCTTGTGAGTAATGACCACTTTATCGGCTTCCTCATCTTCCACAATCACTTTATTTTGATCTTTTTCTTGTTTATTAAAGATTTGTTGAATTTGTTTCAACATTTTAACTCGTTCATTAGGTCGTAACTTATTGTTTTTCAATTTTTCAGAAGTAACTTGGAAAAATTCAAATGTGTCATTGTCATCAGTAGATTTGGATGTTTCTTCAGCTTTGGCTTCACTGGCAGCTAATTTAACATGAACACCTTTCAAATAAGCGTTATATCCTAAACCTTGCATATCAGCACCACTAAATCCACCGGTTTTCTCGGCAATTTCTTCCAATTTGACGTCGTCATCTAAATCCATTTTCAAAGTGATACTTCTCAAAATATCCAATCTGTCATCGTAATTCGGCATGTCACAGATAACACTTTTATCCAATCTACCTGGTCTCAACAATGCTGAATCGATCAAATCGGGTCTACTGGTTGCTGCTAATACATACACACCATCAAGACCTTCGGCACCATCCATTTGCGTCAACATTTGATTGACAACTCTATCTGTAACCCCAGTAGCATCATGACCCCTCTTTGGTGCTATAGAATCAAATTCATCAAAAAATAAAATACATGGTTTGGCAGCTTGGGCACGTTCGAATAATTCACGAACAGACTGTTCAGATGCACCAATGTACTTATTTAAAATTTCCGGACCTTTAATTGATATGAAATTCAATCCACATTGACCGGCAACTGCACTAGCTAATAAAGTTTTACCACAACCGGGATATCCATAAAGCAAGATACCAGATCTTAATCTCAATGGACAATTGGCAAAAATCGGAGCATATTTGGTTGGCCATTCCAAAGTTTCCAATAAGACATTTTTTGGCTCTTTGAGTCCACCAATATCAGTCCAATTAATAGACGATTTTTGCAACTTAACCCCACGTAAGTTGGAGGGAGTATATCCTTTCAAACATTTCTGTAAATGGTCTTTGGTTGCCACCACGGTTTCTTCGTTGTTTTGAGCAAATAAAGCTTCGTGGAAGAGTCTGTCACTGAGAATTTTCAAATCGTTCGGTAAGTAACCTTCGGTTTCTGAAACCATATCCATGATATCAAAATCGATTTTGCAATTAAGATTTTTTGTGATATAAGTTTCCAAGATTTCCAGTCTAGCAGATTTATCTGGAGGACTTAAATGTTTGAAATTTTCAATCAAATGGCATTGAAACAAAAGTTTATTAAGGGCTTCTTTTGAGTTTGCCGACATCAAAATCGACAAACTACTATTATGCTGGGAGTGGATCTTGGCTAATTGAGAAATCAAATACTCGGCCAATTGATTAGATTTGGTAGAATCGGCATGTTCAACTTCGGCACTCAAGATTTTATCGAGATTGTCAAGAATAAGAATCGAAGGTTTGTGCCAGGAACATGTTTGCAACCATTTAAAGATATGATTTTTCGATAAAGTGGCAAACGTTTCATTCATGATATTTACACACGAAACGAGTTTGGTGTGGTAGCCGTAATCGGCGGAAATCTTATCCGCAACCATATTTAAGAGTAATGTTTTACCACTACCAGACTTCCCGTGAACCAAGAACCCGGTGTTGTTGGAGGTGATGAAGGTATCGATTATATCATCGACTACTTTATCGAACCCAATAGCTTCTATTTTACTAGTGGCGACCTCATCCTGAACAAACGAAGCGTTTCGTAACAACTCTTCGCCAATTTCAATTTTTATTGGTTTCCTCTTATCAGGATGCAAAGGTTTCAACCAGGCATTTGTATCATCATTTTTCTTGAACTTCAAGAGACCACCCCTTGGTAAAATACCTGCAATTACCGGTAATTTCGTGAAATTTGTCAAAGTGGAAGCTGCAAGTGGTGTTATCTCATTGAACTGCTTGGTCAACTCATCAATTAGCTTTTGCGTCTGCTCCTTTTTATTTTTATCATTCAAATTCAATGAACTAGATTTTTTAGTCTGGGTTAAGTACGGATGAACAGTGTAGGTCAAGGGTCTTTTCGTGGACGCTTTCACTGCAGGTTTCAACACGGTGATAAACCCAATTTCCTGCTCAACATTCAAGGCAATGGATAAGTTTTTCGACAATCCGACAGTGTTTACCCCTGCTTCAGGAAAATTGATCAATTTAGCGACAATTTTCTTATTCTCCTTTAGTGAAGACTTACCTTCTGCATCTTTAGGGGCAGTGACTTTATGTTTATCGTCAGGACCAGAAACAATCGACACTGCAGCATAATCAGAAAACGCCTCTGGCAATTGATTAAAATCGACATAAATCTCATATCCGTTGGTAGTTTTTTTCTCAAAAATCTTGTGGGGTAAAGCTATACCTCTTCTTAGTATAGTCAAAGTCTCTTGAGGCTTTGACTCCTTTGGCTCTGACTTCTCTTCTGGTTTCACCAGTTTCTTTCTTAATTTAGGGGCAATAGAAATCTCACAAGTAGGAGATATCTTAGCAAAAGAATTTGAGTCTGAACCAATACTAGTAACCATAAGTTTAGCCGAAGTCGTCAGACTCGGGTAAACAATCAACACTTGATTTAATGCAACACACCTAGCTTGTGCGAGGAGATTATCCTCAATAGATTGCGCATGCAATTCTATCAATTCCCAATCGGAACTAGTCATTGGATCCAAACTAATTTCTGAAGCTTCATGAGAATTCAATTTAATATTAACTACTAATGAATCATTATCATTAATATGAAAACTCTGACATAAGACCGAATCCATCTCAATATTCTGAATATTAGATGAAGGCATACCAGACCAACCAACATAAAACTTGTTACTATTCTTCCCCACCAATTCAATAATGACATTTTGTGAAGGAATATTAGCACTGAAGAGTAAATTACATAAACTCGAAGGTAAGTTAACCATATTAGACCTTAATGGTTTGAATTTTACCGTAACCTTGTGGCCATCCATATTGTAATGTTAATTGTCTTTTAGTTAACAAATGGTTCTCCAGATTTCGTGGTGAAATATTCAAACCACCGAGGGAACTAATTATGTACCTGCAGATAAAAACAAATTGCCAGTGATAATGATTAAATTACGTAATACAAAAAGAGCATAGTAACTATAACATTTACTAAACTTGGTAGTGATTAAATTGTAAGTGAAATTAACAAATAATGTCAATAGTTTATAAGTAAATGAAGACGATAAATTATTATTATTCTCACTTCATTTTACCTATTTTATTCTGTAGTATATTTTAGCTTTTACATGATTTCCTTCACACCAAACTTTGAAATAGATTTTGGGTGGTTTCACCTGATGATTAATTTACCATCAAAATAAAATTAATGTTTATTTGGAATAGAAGTGGACATAGATAGTTAATAGAAGTAACCATACTATTACTGATACTACCCAATATTTTGATGATAGAAATGTTAAGATTGTAATGGAACGCTTCTATTGTTCATTTACAATTAAACTAGAATTAGTAAAAATTGATTCTAGTCACAGCCGCACGGTTGTGTGAATGGTAGTCTAGATGGTAAGTGTATTTTTATTATTATCATATTACTATATACATATATACATAATCTATGTTCATTTTCTCGAGTTAAACTCTTCAAACTTCTGTAACTGTTCGTCTGTTTGCTCTTCGTGTTTTTGCCATTTCTTAGAATTATTACTTTGATTAGCTTGTTTGGCTTTTTCCACCGTTTGGAAAGATCGTCTACGTATCGATCTACATTGTTCAAATCCAATAATATTCCCCAAGAAGAACCCAGTCATCCCCCAATTCAATGATTTGGAGAAATTCTTTCTAATTAAAAATGTGACACCACCTAAAACACCCATCGCTTGGAACCCAGTAATCATGGCTTCTCTAAAACATGGCATTTTCACATACCTATCCATACTTATATCAGACAATTTGAATTCTTGTTTCAATGCTTGTATGGTAGATACTGGTTCTGGTTCATCTATATCTTGGAATTTTGGTGGTAAATCTTCAAGAAATTTTGGTGGAGGATTAGTCTCAGGTACCTCTGTCACCACTGATACTTTGGATGCTGAATCACCTCCGAACCATCCCATTTTGCTGTATATCTAAAGTCTTCTTAAATTTAGCTTGTAGTTTTTCAAACTCTCACTATACGAAAAACAAAATTAGTGGTGAGATTCAAACTATAGTAGGAATCAACTGTTATTCAATTATGTTCACTCCAGATCTTATCTTGGATCCACAGTTGAAATATTGGGTACTATTACCCATTTCATTTGCTATGGTTTTAGTTGGGTTGATTCGATCCAATGTGACGTTTTTATTACAAGCAAAACCAAAGTTGGAGGATTATAAGACGTTGAGAGAAAAGTATGTACATTGAGCGGAGCGAAATGTGATTAATGATAGGATTACAATTATGGGATCATCTAATACTAACTTCTAGGCAATTTTTAAAACGAGCCCAGGCGTTCAAGGTCAATAATGATGTATTGAATTCTCAACAATTCAAGCAAAGACAACAGTACTATCTTGAAACATTGAATTCTCAAGAATTCTTGGTGATTGTTGAAGATAAAGATAATGATCCGTTAGCTGCATTGACTGATCCTTCCACCAATGACGCTTTGATGAATATGATGAAGGGTAATTTAATGAATTACATACCGCAAACTTTAATCATGGGTTTTGTCAATTACTTCTTTGCCGGGTTTGTCGTAATGAAATTACCATTTCCTTTAACCGATGGGTTCAAATCAATGTTGCAGAATGGTATACAAACCCCTGATTTGAATGTCAGGTACGTTTCATCAATCTCGTGGTACTTCGTCAACCTTTTTGGTTTGAAACCAGTTTATTCGTTATTATTAGGCTCTGCCGCTGCCAAAGACTTAATGAGCCAGCAACAGCAACAAAACTTACCTAATTTAGGTGGTCCAGGGGGCCCTAAAGCCGATAAAGTTTACAAGAATGAAGCCGAAAATATCCAGATTTTAAATCACAAGTCCATTTACAATGGTATTTTGGAAAGAGTATTGGAAGCAAATAAATAAATTAGAACTAGCGATCAGACACGATAAGCGCAAATAAAAGTATATATAAAATATATTATGCTATGGATAGATAATAGATATAATAATGTCAGAAGAATGGAAGATAATTATTATAAGTTAAAATAACTTGACTGTATTCTAATATTTTACAAGTTCCATCATAAAGAAGAACCTGGAATATTACATCACTGTAATATGTGTTGCCTAAGTTGATTCTATTAGGTTATATGTTTCCTGTATATAATATTTTCACTCATCTAATTCAGAATCAGTTAGTAATACAATAATCTCTAATCTACAATCAACTTTTCAAGATGGCACCTCCAGTTGTTATGTGTATCGGTATGGCGGGGTCTGGTAAGACCACGTTCATGCAAAGATTGAATTCTACACTTCATGCTAAAAAGACTCCTCCATATGTCATAAATCTTGATCCAGCAGTATTAAAAGTGCCATTCCAAGCAAATATCGATATTAGAGATTCCGTTAAATATAAAAAAGTAATGGAGGAATATAATTTAGGTCCCAACGGTGCCATTGTTACCTCTTTAAATTTATTTGCCACTAAAATTGATCAAGTTATCAAGTTGGTTGAAAAAAGATCGGAAACAGTCAAGAATGTCATTGTCGATACTCCAGGTCAAATCGAATGTTTTATATGGTCCGCTAGTGGTGCTATACTAACAGAAGCATTTGCATCGACATTCCCCACTGTCATTGCTTATATCGTAGATACACCAAGAAATTCATCTCCTACTACATTCATGTCAAATATGTTATACGCATGTTCGATTCTTTACAAAACAAAACTTCCCATGATTATTGTTTTCAATAAGACTGATGTGAAAAAAGCCGATTTTGCTAAAGAATGGATGACCGATTTCGAGGCTTTCCAAAGTGCTTTGCAAAATGATCAGGAATTAAATGGAGAAACTGGTTCCTCCTCAGGTTATATGAGCAGTTTGGTCAATTCCATGTCTTTAATGTTGGAGGAATTTTACTCTCAATTGGATGTTGTGGGTGTCAGTTCCTACACTGGTGAAGGTTTCGATGAGTTCTTAGGCGCCGTCGATAATAAAGTTGAAGAATATAATGAATTTTACAAGGCTGAAC
Organism: Candida sp. Y128-05E; assembly: GCA_037042355.1. Taxonomy (NCBI): domain Eukaryota; kingdom Fungi; phylum Ascomycota; class Pichiomycetes; order Serinales; family Debaryomycetaceae; genus Candida; species Candida sp. Y128-05E. The sequence continues at coordinate 10,321 of JAXQKE010000171.1, read as the reverse complement.
GAGAAAGAATATTGGAGAAAAAGACAAAGGACGAAGAGAAGAGAAAGGCCAAATCGTTAAATAATTTGATGAATGACCTTGATATCAAGGATAAGACCAGACATGGCGATTCCGATGTTTTATCCGATTACGATTCCGAGGATGAGGATGAAAATGCCGGTGAAGTTGTTAGAGATGAAGATGAACCTGACAGACAATATACCTTCCCCGAAGATAGAAATAGTGAGTTGGAAACAGATTCTGATTTACAACAACGATACCAAGAAGCATTCGATGCCACCGCAAAACCAGCTTCTTCCGCTGCCGCTGAAACCATAGCCAAGTACATCAATCGTTAGAATCTATTGTATATATAATTGTATAAAAACTTTATAAAAACTAATTTTCAGGTTGTGCAAGTGATTGGAGAACAGCATCTATGTCATACCCTTTTGATGCAAATTCCTTTTTGAATATTAAATGGGGTTTATGTTTGGCCAAATGTAATATCGTTTTCCCAAATTCTGAATTACACCAGGCAAACCATGATCTCGTGTAATCGTACCCCGCTTGGGAATGGACATTGACACCTTCATGCATCAAGCCCATGTCACCAGTAGTTTCCATAATCAACCTCAAATGCTGGGAAATCTCCTTGTCATCGTCGGTGGTTCTAATTGCCACGAGTAAAGACATGGGCCATGCGTGACTGAGACCAATATGGGGACCTCCAATACCTTCGAAATATTTACCTTTCAAATAGTATGGATTGCCTGATTTCTGCATAATCATTTTCCGGGTGTTTTGGTATACGGAATCTTCTTTAGAAGTAAACCCGAGATCAGGAATTGAGAGTAAGGAAGGAATGTTAGCATCGTCCATGAATGTGGCTCCACCGTAGCCATCGATTTCATAAGCATAGACCTTGCCATACACTGGGTGGTTAACAATTCCATATTTGTCAATACCAGAAGCTATTTCCTTGATGAAATTATCTGTGACTTCAGTTATAAGTTTAAGATTGAACAATTCTTGATTTTTCTTGGTTAAAAAGTTAGTTCTAGTTTTCTTCAATTCAGTTAAAGCATGGATATTACCGGGAATGAAGAATTGGAGGATACATGAATCGTCACTGGGTCTGAATGCACTTCTGACCAAACCAGTGCCGTAATTAACTGGATTACCCACACCACCAAGCGGTAAAGTCTCTGAACCTATATTGGTGTGTCTTTGGAAGGAGTAGTAAAAAGGTAATTGGTAGCCAGTTTCCTGGTCGAAACTTGGTTGAGACTCACGTCTGAAGACCACCAAGAGTTTTTCATAAGCAGTCCACCAAGTTTCGGTAAGAAACGAATCATCACCAGAATGTTCATAATATTCATTAGACAAAGTCAAGAACGACGCCAACGAGTCTATTTCGTACTTACACTCAAACACTTGGTCCAAGTCTGGTTTGGGGTAAACTTGGTCTTCTGCGGCTTGGCCCCGTTTAACACCTGATTCGGGAGGAGGGTGGAATGCGTTACAGTAAGGTGAGTTCACGACAAATCTAGCTTGGGTGTTGATAGCACCTTTAATCATTTCCCTAAGGGCTGGATCATACTTGACTAAAGGTTGGTAAATCGACAATTGTCTGGCAGAGTCTCTTAACCATTCAGCATGGATATCACCAGTAACAATAAAAGTTTGTGGTTGTTGAGATTCATGTTCCTCTGCAGTTTTGTGCCAGAGAATAGTGGTATCTAAAGTGTTTGGTAAACAATTTTCAATCAATCTGGCCAAATCGGGCGATTGGACTTTCGATTGTAAATCTTTAATCAAAGATTCCACAATATCAGATCTGAAAGTACGACATTCTTTGGAAGGTCTCATGAAAGGATACTTGAATTCCCCTTCGGAGAAGGGAGGATGTCTCTGACGAGAGTAGTCCAAGTAATCAGGACACTCGTCATCTTGACTATGTAAGATCTCCAACATTTCCTTCTCAAAGTCTATATCTGTATCAATTAACTTGTCAGCATTAGGAACCTTCAATGGCTTATTGTCAATGTATATTTGCTCCGCAACCTTGTCATTAGCATTGACTTTATCATCAACAGCATTATCTTTACCAATACCATTAGTATTATCTTTACCAATACCATTGGCATCACCCTTAACATCAACATTCACATTAGAATTATCTAATTTAACATTATTATTACCATTTTTCACCTTTTCCACCTGAGATGGGGTAACAGTATCATCAAAGTATTGAGTAATTTCTTGTTCACCAACAGAATCAGAGACATAAGATCTTTTTAATAACAAAAAGATAAATAGTGTAGTGATCACTATTACTAGTACTCTAAAGGGTCTAACTCTCTTTGTGTGTACTTTCATGAAAGGTTCAGTCGACATTTAGATAGTATAGAATAGTTTCAAGTTGACATATATACAATGACATCAATGCGCACACAAAAATATCAACAGTGTATTTTTACAACAGAGAAAAGAAGAGGGTAATAGTAATAGAAGATAGTAATAGTAATACTAACAGTGGTAATAATACTACAACCCACCATTCATTCTCAACAAAAATAAATTACAAAACACTGCTCTAACATCCACACTACACTCTATTTTCTTAATAAATATTATTACTCTATAAATTCTGGGAAGAGGCATCTTCTGGTTCTGGCAACACATATATACAATTATTATGACACCCTTCTTCCACATGGGTAAGTCCTAGTTCACCTAACCGTTTCATAGTCTTCTCTATCTCATTGGTATCTTCATTAACATGTTTTAGTAATGATTCATAGTTGGTGGTTTCTTTGACAACACCATTTTTGAAGAATTTATTAATTTTATCATTCGATAAAGATAATCTCGCTCCCACTATCTCAAACTCAGAGTTCTCCAACAAATCAAACAATTTGTCATGGTCTTGTTCAATCACTGCTTCTTCTATACATACAAGATAATAACTAGAGTATTCCAAATCATAGGGGAACACGTCTGCTAGCGGTTTCTTATCCAACTCTTTTAAAAGATGGTTGATTTTATGTTTCTTAAAAAAATCATACACTTCTGTTTGTGATATTTTGTGGAAATCTAGGTCTACCGCTTGTGTTTGTTTGCAAGTGTTGATTTTGTCAACTAGTGCATCTTTGATGTTGGAAACGTCTTTCCATTGGGTGGTCTTTATATGTTGAGAAAAATCCTGATCTTGGAAATGTTTCTGGGCTTTTACTGCCAAGTTGAACAAATCGTATCTTGTTAAATCTGTGAAATGGTATGATTTCGTAACAGAGGGATCACGCAATTTCATTATTTCATTCTTCATATCCTGAACTGGCTTATCATATTGATTAATTGACGATTCCGAGAATAGTCGGTTGTTCAGCTTAAGAATAATAAATAACGGCGTTTCTTCCAATAAATTCAAAAACCATTTAAATGAATTTACGATAATCTTAACATCTGGTATAGAATCATACGCCTTGTAATTCGCTACCAACGTCATGATCAACTTCGCTTCGTAGTCACTATACCTTTTAACAACATCTCGTGCTTTGACTGAATCTTCTTCCACTGGAACTTTGAATAAATCTTTAGTTTCCATTGATTCTAACTCATTCTGCTTTATAGGTTGGGAAAATATCGGTTTCACACTATGCGCCAACATCAAGGAGAAATCTTCCTCCCTATAACTATGGTTCTTAACCAATTTGTACCGTTGGAAATTTGTATATTCTCTCGAAGCCTTTCGTAGATATTTTTGGACTTCGTTATTAGGATATATACTTTCTTGTATGCTTTTCTGTTGATAGAGCTGTAGCATATGCTTCACATATCCTGGCAACCTCGAAAGGTTCGGTCTAGACATTAGTTGATCTTCTAGTAAATTCCAAGAGATGAAGATGTCGCACTTAAAGAACTAAGACTACAGATGATGTAATTAAATATTTATCTAATGTTGAGAAGAGTATTAGGAAACAACATTCGTAGGGCATGTGTTCCTAGTTTAAGAACATGGACTAGGTACCAACCATCCGTCACACCAAGTTTTGTTCGTTTTAATTCATCTAATAACAAATCAGCTACTATTAAAGTAGATCCCCAAATGATGATTGCCTTCACTTGTAAGAAATGTGATACAAGATCATCGCATGCTTTTTCAAAACAAGCTTATACCAAAGGTACTGTTGCTATTCAATGTCCAGGGTGTTTGAACAGACACTTGATTGCCGATAATTTGAAGATCTTTGATGATGCTAATTTCAATTTACAAGAGTATTTGAATAAACGAGGTGAAAATGTCGGTACTGGTGTAGATGATTTAATCTTCGAAGATATTCCTGAAAGTTTGAAATCTACCATAGGTCATCACGCTAAAGATGCTCCAAAGGAGTATCAAATGGATGAAACTAGAGATAACTCGTTGCCATCCGGAGAAAAAAAGGATTGATCCATGAAAAGAATAAAATATCCCGATGATGTATAATGTACTTTTCAACATGGTTATAATGTAGTTTTTAACATGGTTGGTATTTCTTTTTTTTTCAGTTTCGTTGTATATAGTTAGATAGAAGAAAATATATATCTTCTAGAGTATAGATTGTTGTAGATTGTAGTAGATTGTATTCATACGTATTAGGTTGTATTTATTCACCTCAATTTACCATTGGTTGAAAAGAATGTGTTAATTCTGACCGAGATTTTTCAGCCGAGCCTTTAATTTTTCAAAGCTTGTATAGATCTTCTCTAATATGCTATCGACAATATCTAGAATTAGAGCTCCATGGAGGAGTTATGCATCCTTGGCTGTTGGACTTAGGTTCAATAGTTCTAATGCCGACGTTTTGGCCAAGTACCAGCAAAAATTACAATCCAAAGCCCAGAAATTGGGTTTGGGTTCAGTCGATGAACTCCAAACCAAGTTGAAGGATGAAATCAAACAAAAGAAGAAGGAAATGAATGCTGCTGATCCGTTAAAGGAACTTGAAGAGTTTGAAAAGAGACAGCAGGAAGAATATGAACATGACAAAACTAAACAAACAAAAATTAGAAGTGCCATTGATAAAGATACTCCTAAATTACCTTATAAAACTTTGGACTCGTACGTCGATGCTGAAAAACTTAAGGTATTACCAAGAAAAGAATTGGAATTAATCTGGAGAGCTAGATTTGCCAGCAATGAGCGTAGTTTACAAGCTGTAGTTGAAGATGTACAATTCGCATCCATGTATGCCAATGCCTTCAAAAACCCCAGTTTTATTTTACCATTACCTAGAGGTCAGGATGGATACGAAATGCATTTTGTTCAATGGTCTTTTGTGGGTCCAAAAACTACCCACTGTATGCTTACAACTGTGGCTGAATATAAACTCCATAAAGAATATGCCAAACCTCATACTACTTTGATGTTCCATCAAGAATTGGTGGGCTCGAATGGACTTATTCTCATGAATGGTCAAGTCGAAAAGGAAGCTTCTCTTACTATGGATGAAGCTCAGTTACTTGTTTTGAATGTTCAAAGATTTTATGGTGGTATTGGAAATCCAGAAAATGCTAAGCGTAAATTGAAGATTCTTCAAGAATTTACCAAGGGGAACGCCGACTTTGATATGCAAAAGTTGATTGATGAAGCAACCTCGCTTGAATAGGGGCCACGGAGTTGGCCATTTAAAATTTTATAAGAAATTATACTATTCCATTAAACTGTATATACAATTTGAATTATAGACTAGATATTCATTACTTCATCATGTAGACTATTCTTACTCTTGGTTGATCTACTGGCCCGCTTTGGTGCTGCCTTTGTTGTCGCCTTCCTTCCACGAGTTGGCTTTGGTTTCTCCACAACTTCGTCAGAATCAGATAATATCTCCATTTCATTGTCACTTGATACAATCACTTCTTTGCTTTTAGTTTTCCGACTAGTTTTCTTGGGCTTGGGAGTATTGTCTTCCTTCATGTCTACCTCGGGTATATCTCTGGCAGTTTCTTGTTTAATATTTTTGAGGACCTGCTTGAATACATTCCTGGCATGGCCCTCGTCTCCATGGAACTCGTCGACATCGACCTCAATATTCAATAATAATCTCGTTTCCTTCCTAATCTCTTGCTTTATGTAATTATCCAAAACATGTTTATCGTCATTGGCTATGAATTTGGAGACGGCATTTTGGATCCCTGCCTCTGGCATTAAAGCTAGCTCGGCCTGCCCGAGAAATTCTGTCATCAACTCATGCAATTGCGCTTCGGTTGTTTTCTTGTTCGATGCACCATCTTCGAACAAATCTGCATCGGTGAATTTCGCCTTTTTGACAATGTCGACGTCTTTTACTCTCCTTTTATAAAATTGAATGATATCATTGACATTGGCCACTTTCCCCACAAACCGATTGGAAAATCTCCTAGCATTTTCAATCTCATAATTGCCCGTATATTCTACTTTGAGACGAACCAATGGTAGTGGTATTTTGTCGTTCATCGTCTCTTCAGCATCTTCAAAAAGATGTTGATTGTTATCAATAAATTTCTGTTTACCCTGTTCTATCGCCTTCTCCACTTCTTCTGTCAAGAAAGTTACTACATCATCTTTGTATGCTACCCCAGGTAGCAAGTTTGTTTTCAGTAGCTGAATTTCCTTCATTATAAAAGGACGAACCGAATTAAGTCTAATAGGTTCTATGGAATAATCTTTACCCCTGATATTCAAGAGGAAAGCATGTTTATCCGCTACTTCACCTTCAGATAACGAAGTTGCAATGGACGAACCCGCTTGTAAGACATCAAACCCGGTTTCTGGGTTATGGACTGGGTGTGGGATACATTCATGTTCATGGCCCCAAAAGACAAAATCTAGGAATTTAGGGAGAAAGGATTCGGGAATACATGAAGTGGGAGTGTGTTGGGCGTGATTCTGATGAATACAGAAGATATTGAACCATTCATCAGATTGAAGTGACGGTCTCTGGAATTTCACGAGTCCATCTCGAAATATTCGGTGCAACCGCTCATCACGAACATTAGCCAAACCATATAAGGATAGCTTGGTCTGACCTTTTTGAAATAGTATAGGTTTGACTGTAATTTTCTCATTGTCTTTGACCTTTCCGAAATGATTTACTAAACCAGACATGGAAAGCACATCCAATGGCGAGAGGTTTCCATCACCAGTAGCGTCATCGTGGTTACCACTTATAGCAAACACGGGTATAGAGATATTAAAATTAGGATCTTCATAATTAATCGTGCCAAAGCCATTATCAAAGTTCTCTCGAGGATCACTCATCAATTCCAACTCACAGGGCTTGTCGCCCATACAATTCAACCTAATAGACTTCATTACTTGAAACATGGACTTCTTGGTTGGCTTGTTTATATGGAACAAGTCACCTCCCTGTATGATCATATCGACATCTCTCTCTCTAGCCAATCTAGTAATCTCGTTAAATGTCCTCCAACCATCATTCCCTCTTATTGGATCGTTTTCATTGTATCCTACATGATTGTCAGTAGTGAGAAGAACACTGATAGTGTCTGGTCCCTGTTCAATGCCTTCTACCAACATCTCACAGAATAGTAAAATGTAATACTAAATCTTTTTTCTATCCAGAGCTAATGTTCTCTGTATGTTCTGTATATATAGTTTGGTTAACTTGCCTGTTTCACTGTTAGTACTGCATCACCAACTCTAGTGCGAGATCTCAAGCTGATCTCTAGTATATATATTTAGTTAGGGCAAAGCTCATCATGGGCATTGATGACGATTCAGTTTCATCAGAACTAGCACAACGACAGGCTGATGAAGTCAGTAGTATAGAATCAATCTATGGCGATTTGTATAGAGATATAACTCCTAAAGGATTGGTGTGGAATCGAAAACCAAGTCCACATTTCCAAATCGATTTGGAATGCTGTGACAATCCAGATAGACCTACATTATCGCTCACATTGGATATTGAATTCACGTCTACGTATCCCAAAACAGCGCCAATTGTTAAACTTTTGCATCCTAAAAATCTTTTGAAATCGAAAATTGGCGAATTAGAAGATATAATCAAACAACACATCAAAGCCAATCATGATAATGCAATTGAGGAAGAGCTGGCATTTCCAATTATTTCCGATGTTAAGGAAAAGTTGGAGGACCTCCAACTGACGACAGAAAGGGTATTATCATTGGAGGAAGAACGAGCACAGCGATTAAAGAATGAACGACTAGCGTTGGAAAACAGAGAAGCTATTCAAAAGCAGAGGAAAGAAGTGGCCAAGGAGATTGAAAATAAGGAGCTTAATAAACAAATTCAGAAAATCCAAGGTGAATACGATCCCGAAATATCGTTTGAGGTTAGTGATACTAAGGAGCGAGATATGATCCCAGCGGACCCCGAAAACTATTTTGTGTTTGAAAACCCAATGTCGGCTGAATTGCCTGGCTCAAGAACAAAAATCAAGTTTAAAGCAGTTTCGGGGTTTATCAGTTGGTTCAAGAAGGATTTACTATCTACTATCAGTAGACAGTTTGTGGTGAAACCGTATTTGCCAGCAAATATCAAGTTTAAGGTAGATGATTTAGCATACTTGTTAACAGTAATCAAACTAGATAATGAATACTGGAATAGTGACAAAGGTAAAAGTGATATCCAGGATCTTGAGCAAGAATTACAGTCAATTATCAATTTGAATCATGATTACCTAGCCAAACTACTAGGTTTTCAAATCGATAAGGAAGCATCTGGGTGGAAGATTCGACTCCTAAACGAATTTTCTTCTTCGGCTGACTCGCTACAAGATATATTAATCACCGCCGAGTTTATCAACTGGGGTTTGGCAAGACACTGGTTGATCCAACTACTACCAGTATTGGAATATTTGCACAATTCGGGGGTCACTCATAAACTAATAAGCCCCTTGGCAATCTCGATTCATCTGGTGGAATTGGAGGATTTTGCAGATGATACATCTCACGATTTGGAAAGTCATAGTGATTCGGCTACTAGTGTGAAAGTACTAAAGGTAAGCCATCCATCTTACGCATACAGATTAATGAAAATGATGGAAAAACATCCAAATTTGGGTAAACCAGTTAAGTTAGGTAACCTTACCCCCAATTCCTGGGTCGCTCCAGAAGTGAAAAATGGTAGCCCACAAGCAAAGACTGATATTTGGGACTTGGGGGTACTTTTTACTCAGATATTACTTAATGTGAATATCTTGTCTACAACCTACACCACTCCCGAGCAATTCTTTGAATCATTTTCTGTGGAAGATTTTGCCGGTTCCGAAAAGTATGCTAGTCTGGTTTATGATTTGTTGTGCAAAATGTTGCAAGTTAAAGTGACGAAACGACCAACTGCTTTGGAATTGAACGCCGTGCAATTTCTTCGAGATGGTCCAATCTTGGAAAAGGTGAACTTACCCAATAAAATCATACAAGCCTCCGAGATTCTGATTCTCGATAAAGATAAGGTCGATTTCCAGGCTGTAGGAGATCAGCGACTATTGAATCCAAATACCGCCGCGACTAGAAGAAGGTTCTCCAACCAAAATCAGCTGCAAGAATCTGGTTTCATGCTGCAGTCAAATAATCAAAATTTGGGAAGATACCGCAGAGACTTTGAAGAAGTCGGACGCCTAGGCAAAGGTGGTTTTGGGGAAGTGGTTAAAGCAAGAAATCGGATCGAGGGTACCTTTTATGCAATAAAGAAAATTAAGCATAAGGCCAATAAACTAGAATCCTTACTAAGCGAAGTGTTGTCTTTGGCAAGACTCAATCACCAATATATTGTACGATACTATGGTGCATGGTTTGAAGAAGTACGAGACCTCACTGCGAGTTCACTTAACACCAGTGAAAGTGAAGATTGGTCAGAAAGTGAACTGGATTCTGATGATGAAGTAGGTTTCTTCAAAGGCAATAACAACTCATCGGTACTTGAACATGATAATTCATTTCAAGTGGATTATATGTCTAGCTCATTTGATCCAAGAATTGATTTTGATGAGCTCTCAGATGAAGATGGTGGGTGCGAAGACGACGACGATCCTTTTGAATTTGCTGCTTCGAGTGGCTCTGATTCAAATGATGCCGCTGTATCAGACAATTCTACCATTAGTTTCAGAGATAGTAACAAGAGTTTGACAAGCAAAAGTAAGCTGACACGACCAACATTCAAAACCGGGCAACAAAAATCTGTCCTATACATTCAAATGGAATTTTGTGAGAATAAGACCTTGTTAGATTTGATTCAGCAAGGCCTTCCTGGTAATTCTAATGAATATTGGAGATTATTCAGACAACTATTGGAAGCGGTGTCATATATTCATCGTGAAGGCTTTATTC